>JZLH01S0130582.1:2744-14651 GCA_001188425.1 Eucidaris tribuloides
TAGATAATACAGACATTGAATGAAACCTGAATTGAGCCACATATATCAAAATAATTGTAAGTATGATACAGGTGTGGGCAGCACCAGGGTAAAATCTTAGGTTTGGGAGGGGGAGGTTGTTGGGGGTGGGGTTGAGAGGTGGCTGCTCCCTGTCCCACATATAGATTTCTGTGTAAGTACCTTGTCAGCATGATGATTAGTGTAGAGGTTTGTTCAAAACAAAGTATTCTGTCGTTTAATTCCTCTCTTCTCTACTAGATTGACATTTTCAGAATACCATTTGTTCGCAGATGGTTTGAAAAAAAAATTATACTAACATTTGTTTTGTTGAGTAATCAATCTTATCTTTAAAGGCCCACTGTCAAGGGTCAACTCAACCACAGAGAGGATGACAATTCGTTTTGGAATACAGGCACAGGAACATGCATTGTTGCAGTACCATAGTGTACAGGCTGTCGAAGGAAAACAAATGTATTTTTCCACACTGTCATGGCTGTTTCCGTTGTATTATGGGAGTCATTAGTGCACACTTTTAGTCAAAAGAGGGCATTTTTCATCCTGTCATGACAGTGGGCCTTTAATGTTTCTTTCTGTCCTCCATTTTCCAGTTCTTCTTCTTACTGCTGCTCATCCTTATCCTGGAGATCGTCGCTGGAGCCCTCGCCTTCACATACAGGAACCAAATTGAGGATTTTGTTATCATGGACCTGAAGGCTGGTCTGCCCAAATACAACCAGTCCGAGTCTCTAAGGAAGGCATGGGACGTCCTTCAGACAGAGGTACATTCACTCTCAAAAGTCTCAAACACATTTAACTGTATGCATATTCAGGGAGGTGTTAATGTAAATGACATGATTGGGTGTAGTCCTCAACTTGGGCTGAAACTACTCTCGAATCAAGTAAACTATGCAAGGATTCTCCTGTGAAAATCTTGTACTCAAACATTGATTCATTCTAAAATAAACAATGTCAATATCACTGGTAGCACGGAAACCTGCTGTGTGGCTCTCTATGGGGCTTATTTTTATCGTCCCTGGATAAAATTAAGATACTCCTATGTTTATGCTTGATTCTCCTTAAGTAAACAAATTACAGACAAATCCTTCTAGCTGGGAGATCCACTCCTGCTAGTGTATAGTTGGTATATATTTCAACTGATTTGGTTCTTGAGGCATTTTCAAGTGTTCCCAATCGTGTCACTAACCTTTTAAGTAAACAAATTCAAGACAAATCCTTCCAGTCAGAAGATACACTCAACCTGGTGACTGATATATCTTTCAACCAGTTTGGTCCTTGAGATATCTTTTTATTTCTTCCAATCATGTCACTGCCCTTTAACACTACATAATCTTTCAAAGAAGTCACACACATTCTCCTGCAACAGAATTTTTGTTTTTTGTTACCTGTCAATAAAGCAATAGAAATAATCGCTTGATCAGCTGCAAAAGGGTTTTAAGCTGTAATTTAAAGGGTGTTCAAACACCCCCTTGTACAAAAAAGGAACGTCAACACCCCCAGAATACTCCCCTTTTTCCTGAAAATACCTGCCATTTTTTTGGAAGAGGGGGTTGTTTTAAATCTCCGTAAGAGATGAATAAATCGTCGGTGATTTCAGGTACCGGCGAATGTTACATTTGTTTGCTATACGAGATTCGCCGATATGTAATGTCACTGACGAAATGATGAGCTGGTGGGGAAAATGTGTTTTTTTTTTTTTGCCAACCCCCCCCCCCCCCCGAACGAGAAAGATGAAGAAGAACAAAAAGTAATCGCTGTCATCAAGGGGCAGGGTTGCCAGGTTTTCTGATTCTCAAAAGGCCAAATTACCAGCCAAATTCAGTGAAAAAAGGCCAAATTCGGATTTGATGCATTCTATGGGCAGCATAGTCTAGATTTGGTTAGAAATAACGTTGTAATCAATTTATAACACATTTGAAACCCCTGCTGCAGCCGAAAATTTGAGTGTCGCGGTTTACGCACAGCCAGATTTTTCACGTGAAGTACATGGGCACCGCTACTTTTCGATCCTTGTGGCACATATTTGACTGAAAATCCCCGGAAAATAGGGTTTTATAATGATTTATTTATGTGTCAGTGAAAAAGGCCAAAAAAGGCCAAAAAGTCGTTTGGCCGGCACTTTGAATTCTTCACGGCCAAATGGTGTCAAAAATGGCCAAATTTGGTGTTTTTGGTCGGAAAAAGGCCAAACTGGCAACCCTGTCAAGGGGAGCAAAGTATGTCCAGGAATCATAATCCTAATTCTGTGCCCTAGCTATCATGTGCATATGATCCATCAGTACTATTGTTTGTTTGTGTTCTAACCAGTTGTTATTCCTTTTTCCTCGACAGCTGAAATGCTGCGGAATCAACGGCTCGTCAGACTGGATGAACACCACGTTTACCAGTGGAGGTTCTGTCCCTGATTCTTGCTGCATCGAAGTTTCGACGAATTGTGGTGCCGATCCTACTGTGATGAAACATACGAAGGTAAATACAGAATTTTTTGCGAAAAAGCAGAACCCAACTTCCATTAGGAATATATTATCTAATAAGTATAATTATGTTTATTGCAATATGTCATCACAAAGATAATTTATTACTCTCTTTTTTGATACCAAGCCTTGGGTTATCAAATTGCCAACAGTTTAAATGAGCAATGTTAACCCCTTGGGGACAACGGGCTTGTACAGAAGCCCAATACATTGCACTCTCAGAGATGACGGGCTTCTACAGAAGCCAAGGAAATGTGACACGAATTTCGGTCAAACACTGGATAAACGGTGAAGTTTTATTGCTTAATGCATCTATCTCCTAAATCACACATATTTAACTCGTATAAAGTAAGAAAATAAATATAGTGAGAAGGATTTTATTAGAAAACATGGGTTTATATTTCCTTTAATGTCAGTGAGGTGCAAATCGCGTTGTCTCTCAATGAACAACAGTGCTGTGTAGCATTGAGCCCAAGGGGTTAAAATTGCTTTGCGCACAAGATTTAAATCTATATTCATCAACACAGTCTCAGTGAATAACTTATAACCATCTGTGACCTTGTTGATGAATAGCTCTGGATCTAGTGTGCGCAAAGCAATTTTAACATTGTTCATTTAAAATGTTTGCAATTCCATAATTCAAGGCTTGATTATTTCAAATATGGTATCAAATGAAAGAGTAATAAATTATTTTTGCGATGACATATTGCAATAAACATGATTTTGTTTATTAGAGTATGTATTCCTGGTGAAAGTTTGTTTCTACTTGTTTCAAAACAAAAAACACAAAAAATAACACAGAAAAATTACAGGGAATTAGATAAGATGTTACAAAAAAATATTTCTTGTGAATTCCATCATATTTCAAAGAATGAAACATGAAAAAAAAATCACTTGAGAACCAAATGAGTTGAAACATTTACCAATGTATATACTGGCTAGAAGGTATCAGCTGGAAGGCTTTGTCTTGAATTGGTTTGCTTGAGGAGAAACAAGCAATAATCTACCAGAGTGCAAGAAAAGTTTACATAGAAACAAAAAAAATCTAAATCCTGGTCAAAAGTTATGCTTGTAATTTTTCCATCAGTACTATATGAAAACATGTGCAGGGGCTAAATCACAGTGATACCTTCTTACTGTTAAACATGCCATGGGATTTAAATCCTTATGGACTCTATAATAATAAATAATAATAATAATAATAATCATCCAAATTTTATTGTTCGAAATAGAAATCAGAAATAGAAATCCTCCGAAAATTCATTTTGCACAATTGATCGTGGGCCCGGCAGCCACTGAACAGCGCCAGATCGACGTTTGCTATTTAACCAAACATCATAAACAACAACGAATCATCAACCCGATAAAAAACAAATAATAATTCCTATATCAACTCAGTACACAATTTCATCGATAATTACTACACAGACACAAAACAATAGCCACACTGACATTACCAGCTACAATACGTTTGCAGACATTGAATGAAACCTGAATTGGGCCACATATATCAAAATAATTGTAAGTATGATACAGGTGTGGGCAGCACCAGGGTAAAATCTTAGGTTTGGGGAGGGGGGGGAGGTTGTTGGGGGGGGGTTTGAGGGGTGGCTGCTCCCTGTCCCACATATAGATTTCTGTGTAAGTACCTTGTCAGCATGATGATAAGTGTAGAGGTTTGTTCAAAACAAAGTATTCTGTTTTTTTCCTCTCTTTCTACTTGATTGACAATTCAGAATACCATTTGTTTGCAGATGGTTTGAAAAAAATATTATACTAACATTTGTTTTGTTGCAAGTAATCAATCGTATCTTTAAAGGCCCACTGTCAAGGGTCAAGTCATCCACAGAGAGGATGACAATTCGTCTTGGAATACAGGCACAGGAACATGCACTGTTGCAGTGCCATAGTGTACATGTTGTGGGAGGAAAACAAATGTTATATTTATCCACACTGTCATGGCTAATTCCGTTGTATTATGGGAGTCATTAGTGCACACTTTTAGTCAAAAGAGGGCATTTTTCATCCTGTCATGACAGTGTGCCTTTAATGTTTCTTTCTGTCCTCCATTTTCCAGTTCTTCTTCTTACTGCTGCTCATCCTTATCCTGGAGATCGTTGCTGGAGCCCTTGCCTTCACGTACAGGAACCAAATCGAGGATTTTGTTATCATGGATCTGAAGGCTGGTCTGCCCAAATACAACCAGTCCGAGTCTCTCAGAAAGGCATGGGATGTCCTCCAGACAGAGGTACGTTCGGGTACACATTTTACCATATGCTTTTTCAGGGGGTGTTTAGGGTGTTCAAAAACACCCCCCTTTTTCAAAAAGGGAGTGTCAACACCCCCAAAACACTTCCCCTTTTTCCTGAAAATACCTCCCATTTGTTTGGAAAAGGGGGTTGTTTTAAATCTCCATAAGAGATGAATAAATCGTCGGTGATTTCACATACCAGCGAATGTTACATTTGTTTGCTATACGAGATTCGCCGATATGTAATGTCACCGATGAAATGATGAGCTGGTGGGGAAAATGTGTTTGTTTGCTTTTTTGCCACTACACCCCCACCCCCCCCCCAACTCCCATCCCCCAGAAGAGAAAGATGAAGAAGAACAAAAAGTAATCGCTGTCATCAAGGGGCAGGGTTGCCAGGTTTTCTGATTCTCAAAAGGCCAAATTACCAGCCAAATTCAGTGAAAAAAGGCCAAATTCGGATTTGATGCATTTTATGGGCAGCATAGCCTAGATTTGGTTAGAAATAACGTAATCAATTTATAACACATTTGAAACCTCTGCTGCAGCCGAAAATTTGAGTGCCGCGGTTTACGCGCAGCCAGATTTTTCACGTGAAGTACATGGGCACCGCTACTTTTCGATCCTTGTGGCACATATTTGACTGAAAATCCCCGGAAAATAGGGTTTTATAATGATTTATTTATGTGTCAGTGAAAAAGGCCAAAAAAGGCCAAAAAGTCGTTTGGCCAGCACTTTGAATTCTTCACGGCCAAATGGTGTCAAAAATGGCCAAATTTGGTGTTTTTGGCCGGAAAAAGGCCAAACTGGCAACCCTGTCAAGGGGAGCAAAGTTTGTCAAGAAATCATAATCCTAATTCTGTGCCCTAGCTATCATGTGCATATGATCCATCAGTACTATTGTTTGTGTTCTAACCAGTTGTTATTCCTTTTTCCTTGACAGCTGAAATGCTGCGGAATCAACGGTTCATCAGACTGGATGAACACCACGTTTACCAGTGGAGGTTCCGTCCCTGATTCTTGCTGCATCGAAGTTTCGACGAATTGTGGTGCCGATCCTACTGTGATGAAACATACGAAGGTAAATACAGAATTTTTTGCAAAAAAGCAGAACCCAACTTCCATTAGGAATATATTATCTAATAAGTATAATTATGTTTATTGCAATATGTCATCACAAAGATATTTTATTACTCTCTTTTTTGATACCAAGCCTTGGGTTATCAAATTGCCAACATTTCAAATGAGCAATGTTAACCCCTTGGGGACAACGGGCTTGTACAGAAGCCCAATACATTGCACCTTCAGAGACGACGGGCTTCTACAGAAGCCAAGGAAATGTGACACAAATTTCGGTCAAACACTGGATAAATGGTGAAGTTTTATTGCTTAATGCGTCTCTCTCCTAAATCACACATATTTAACTCGTATAAAGTAAGAAAATAAATGTAGTGAGAAGGATTTTATTAGAAAACATGGGTTTATATTTCCTTTAATGTCAGTGAGGTGCAAATCGCGTCGTCTCTCAGTGAACAACAGTGCTGTGTTTCATCGAGCCCAAGGGGTTAAAATTGCTTTGCACACAAGATTTAAATCTATATTCATCAACACAGTCTCAGTGAATAACTTATAACCATCTGTGACCTTGTTGATGAATAGCTCTGGATCTAGTGTGCGCAAAGCAATTTTAACATTGCTCATTTAAATGTTTGCAATTCCATAATTCAAGGCTTAATTATTTCAAATATGGTATCAAATGAAAGAGTAATGAATTATTTTTGCGATGACATATTGCAATAAACATGATTTTGTTTATTAGAGTATATATTCCTGGTGAAAGTTTGTTTCTACTTGTTTTACAACAAAAAACACAAAAAATAACACAGAAAAATTACAGGGAATTAGATAAGATGTTCTCCAAAAAATATTTCTCGTGAATTCCATCATATTTCAAAGAATGAAACATGAAATAAAATCACTTGAGAACCAAATGAGTTGAAACATTTACCAATGTATACACTGGTTTGCTTGAGGAGAAACAAGCATTAATTTACCAGAGTGCAAGAAAAGTTTACATAGAAAAAAAAATCTAAATCCTGCTCAAAAGTTATGCTTGTAATTTTTCCATCAGTACTATATGAAAACATGTGCAGGGGCTAAATCACAGTGATACCTTCTTACTGTTAAACATGCCATGGGATTTAAATCCCTATGGACTCTATAATAATAAATAATAATAATAATAATAATAATAATCATCCAAATTTTATTGTTCGAAATAGAAATCAGAAATAGAAATCCTCCGAAAATTCATTTTGCACAATTGATCGTGGGCCCGGCAGCCACTGAACAGCGCCAGATCGACGTTGCTCTATCCCTTAAATTGTTGAACGCCAAACAGGGTAGCAGCAACTCCCATCTTTTAACGTCTTTTGGTCTGACGCGGCCGGGGTTTGAATGGGCTTGAACCTCCGACTTCCCGGTTGTGAGGCGGACGCTCTACCAACGGAGCCAACACAAACAGTATGAACTCTATGTCCCTATGGACTCTATGTGAATTATTTGGTGCAGATCTGCAACTGTTGCACTTTAAGAGTTAAATGCATGATTGGAGGTGTACCGAACTTGGTAGAAATGATCATTAGGGGTGGGAATTCAATGTTCCTCAAATGGTACACTTTGGTAAACAAATTGGGAGTGGCATTGATTGATTGATTGCTTGATTTGTGCTTGTCATGAAATATCAAAGCATGAGTATAGTTTTGGTCGATCAGACAAATTTTCATCAATCTTTCACAAAGTAATCTATCGTCACCCCAAACATCGGAAAACAACATCAAACCTACTAAAAATGGTTTATAGTGACAAATTCTGATGTTTCAGAATCAAATTGTTGAAGAGCATCAAGTAATATGTACATTACCTCTGGGAAATGTCGATCGGGTTCCCCCCCCCCCCCCACCTTGACATTTTACATTTTGAATAATTTCTCAAAAATGGAAGAGTTTTAGAGCAAGTAATTTTCAGGGCATTGATAGATCACTTTGGTGTATCTAAAAACATAATTAGAAAGAATTTCATTTTTACCATTTGCCAAAACTCTAATTGTGTTATAAAGATTGTATTTGGGATTTGCAAGTCCATTACTTCCCTTCATTATCAATACCAAACGGTAGTTTAGTACTTACAAATGGTGTGTTGAAAGTTTGAGATCCATACGTCATGAATTTGTTGTTTTATGAGAAAAACTAATAATGATATGTTACCAGAATATTGTTCTTTCTGCGAGTTTAGATTTTGCTCAAATTGAGGATCTCGGTTATGTGTACGTTCGCATGACCAGCGGAACACACTGATTGGTTAAATGGCTAAACTCAGCTCGACCTTCGGCTAACGGCTGATCGAACAATTTTGGAAAGGGCCGTGCACGTTAACGTCACCGTAAATTTTGTAGTTTAAATGTCCAGATTTTCACCAAAACTATGTGTTCTACCCAAAGGTTCTATGACAGGTGTTTATTTATATTCACATTGTGAACGATTTGAGCTGATTTCATTCATTTTGCCGTTTTCTAACATGCAAATCCTGTACTCTTGTCTTTAAATATCTTCCTGTAAATGTGATTTTCTTTCTCCGAACTCAGGGATGCCAACAAAGCCTATGCCACCGCTTGATCGGTATAATCTACATCGTTGGTGCCATTGGAATCGCATTTGGACTTGTCCAGGTGAGTAGAATAATAATATCTTAAAGTCCAGAAAGAAGTGAAACGGAGCAAAAATCAATGAAACAGACAAGGCCCCAAAACCAAATAATAATAATGCAAAAGCTATTTTTGAAAAGTAAAACAAAAAACATTTTCTGTCCATGCACTGTTAAATATGTGACCAGTAGCCTTGTGTGGATTTTCGGGACATTGAAAATGCTAAATTTTCGTTTTCCTGACATCGTACATGTATGTGTTGATGTTGTGCATGAAAAATAATTGTAACACTATTGCGGAAATTAAAATTGGATATTTCACTTGAAATACCAGTGTACCTATTGCTAAGGTTGTAGATAATGAAAACAGTTCAGATTTGAGCTGTGGATACTGTCAATTTTCTCAGCAACTATTGAAGAAATGTGAAATATTTTCATTTAGAAAAAAACTTCAGTCTCTGAAATTAATTCTCTTTGATATAAAAAAAAGAGTTAAAAATAAATAGATGAATAAAATGTGCATGATAGTATAATCAGTCATTTTATGAGATAACATATCTTGTTACTCACTTTATCAGATTTGCCAATCTCAATGAATCATATTTGCGTGAGACTCCCACAAACCAGTGATATAACTGAGGAATCCAATGCGTGAGATCAATAGAAATGCATGCAAAATCAAACAAAATATCAGCGTGAGAAGTGAGAACAGGCCCAAAAGCGGGAGTCTCACGCTCCATGCGTAAGAGTTTGCAGCCCTGCTTTATTCGTATGTCCTTACTTTTTAGTCAATGTGTTGTGATATAACTTGTGGATATATGTGTCTTTCTGTGTAACATGGCTGCTCAGGCTTTCTGGTTATAATACCCTGCTCTGCACCTCGTAATCAGTCATTTTATGAGATCGAACATTATCTTGCTGCACACTTTATACACGTGTTTTGATATAACTTGTGGAAATATGTGTCTTTCTATGTCACGTGGCCGCATAGGCTCTCTGGTTTTGATAGAGAATTTTACCCTGCTCTGCACCTCGTAATATTTCTTACCCCCCACAGATATTTGGAATGGTCTTATCCATGATTCTCTATCTGGCGGTCAAGGGGTAACTTGCATGTCGGATATCACAACCAACCCCATAAACAAGCAAAAAGTAAACACAAAAGTTTCTGAAATCGTCAATTTGTGAATGAAAATTCCATATTCATCCACGTTTTCACAGTTTGTTCAGTATTTGGATAATTGCTTGCAACCCTTCACTGATCAAAGCTATTTTGTACTAAAACAGAAAATAAATATTTACTAACATAATGAAACAGATAATTATGATATCTTGCTTCTTATGTCCCTCTCCTCTAATTGGTTTGACCTGTTTATGGATTGATCCACTTGTTCAATGGGGGAGGTGTGCAGTGACTTGTTGCAAAATGTTCCTGTACCTTACTGAACAGACTTCTACATGTAGTTAGTACTCTCCACGTTGGTTTTATGATTTCTTTTATTCCCCTCCTCTCCTCTTTTCCCCCTCTTTGCAGATCATTGGAATGATCTTTGCTCTGCTACTCTACATTCAAGTGAAGGGAAAAGAGTAGTCTAAGCCTTTTCGTCCCCTCTCTTCTGACCGCACCATTTATTTTCAGGCCGTATGTGTCCCTCAGAGCATTGAACATCCCTCATATAGCATTGCATCATGCCATCTTGTTTTGCTTTGCATGGAGTGAAGCATTACCCTGTTGAAGACTAAACACAAGATATCTTGTTGCAAGGTCTATGGGAAATGCATGTTATAGCAAAATCAAACAGTCTTCAACGGGTTAAGTGTCAGAACTGTGGAAGGAATTTGAATAAATGTTTTACTACTGTTTAGAAGTTACTCAATAGTCAAATTGTATAGTTATAAAATGAATAGTTTGATTATGTGAATGATATAAAATGTTTGTGAAATCTCAAAATTGCTACAAGAAAATTCCAATAAAATGAATATAATTGAATAGATAAAAACCTAGACACACCTTGATGGGTTTCCTTTTGAATTTTAGAAAAGATTTGAAAGTGATTACAAAATTGTTTATATCTGTGTCAACCACTTTATAAATCAATATTATTGCATATTTTGCATGAAGCTATATTGAATGAATAAATCCAAGTTTGCAATGATTTCATTTTTAGAATTGATTTTGTTTTACGTACTCTTGAAAGAAGAATCCTTTTTGACTAGTTTGTATCCAGTAATTAGAAAGGGGTGGGGGGGGGGCATGATTTGATCAAGCATGTTGTGTGGTTAGGACAAAATTCAAAAGAAAAAAAAAAGAATGGGACAGGAAGCATTTTAAACATGATGTGAAACATATGGCAATAAAAGAGGAATTGAGGAGCATAAGAAATGAATGCATGGTTAATGACCTCGCAGCTAGGCATAGAGATTTTAATGAATTTATGCTGCTCATGTGATACGTCCCCAAAAGCAGTGTTGCATGGAATGAAGATGCATGGGCATGCTAGAAAAGAACAGGTTTCTTATTAAGAATATTTTCGAAGGATAATTGTGGTATTTTATTTCTGTTTAAGTTTAAATGATTGCTTTTGCTTACCTACTGAAAATGCAAAGAATGACATAAGATTTGTTTTGGGTGTTTTTTTTTTTAGAGCTTATCAAAGACACGGGTAGCATGGGGAATCATGTAGCTGAGGTTTTCTTTTTAATTGTGGTAAATGTTAGCTTATCACTTTTATTGTGCCTGATGCATCCCAGACATGTTGATTTCCAATTTGTCTAGTGGCAGGATTGGCCCAAGTGTGGATGGGTCTGCCAGTTGCATGGTGGAATCTCTCTTTCTTTTTTCAGGAGGATGCATGTTACATCAGACTTTGATACGAGATGCAAAATTTTCTGTGCATGAAGTGATATTGTTAAAACACAAACAAACAAGCAAACACACAGATGAATCAACAAACCAACCAACCAACCAACAAACATGCAAACAAACCTAGTAACCAACCAACAAACATGCAAACAAACCTAGTAACCAACCAACAAACATGCAAACAAACCAAGTAACCAACCAACAAACATACAAACCAACTAACTAACCAACCAATCAACCAACAGTCAAACAAATCAACAAACCAAAAAATATACAAATAAACAAACCAACTAACCAACAAACAAATATAGAAATCAACAAACTATCCACGTTACAAAAGTCCTTGCTATGTGAGATACAAAACTTGCCTGCAGTGCATGAAGTGGTGATATTGTCAAACAGAAGGACAGACAGACAGAGAAATAAACACACAAACCATCCAACCTCCTACCAACCAACCAACCAACCAGCCAACCAACCAACCAACCAACCAACCAACCAACCAACCAACCAACCAACCAACCAACCAACCAACCAACCAACCAGCCAACCAACCAACCAACCAACCAACCAACCAACCAACCAACCATCCCGACCGA
>JZLH01S0130582.1:29252-42779 GCA_001188425.1 Eucidaris tribuloides
GTGTTCTCAAACAAAATGGTCA
This sequence comes from Eucidaris tribuloides, assembly GCA_001188425.1. Taxonomy (NCBI): domain Eukaryota; kingdom Metazoa; phylum Echinodermata; class Echinoidea; order Cidaroida; family Cidaridae; genus Eucidaris; species Eucidaris tribuloides. The sequence continues at coordinate 29,275 of JZLH01S0130582.1, forward strand.
ACGTGAAAATTATGTTTTTATTATATGAAATCAGTATACAAGGTAGTTTATGTTGGGTATGTCTAAAGCATACATTTCCAATACAATTTTATATCAGTTTGGTTGTTCAATTCCTGAGCATATTTATGGAATTTTTGCAATGACGAAAATTCTCGTTCGTGCTCCAGCTATACTGTAAGTGCCTAAACATGCATTCTGCATATTGTTTTTATTTGGTCCATAACAAAGAAACCACTGAGAGTGGGAAGAGATATTGGTGTTATCGTTCAATTTAGACTTCTTCAGATTAAACATTTCTGCGTTTTCCTATCTATTTGTAGTCCACAAAGGGCCGCTAGCATAACTGTTAACGAAGATACGCCTAAGAATAAATGACACTTGTGCAGTCAACGATGATGTTAGTTTTAATGAGTGCTGGTATAACGTGTGACAGCACGTGCAATATCATTTCACTTCCTGAGTAGGGGTACGTTTGTATTGTTGATCTAATCACTAATCATTAATAAACATTACTGACAGACAAAACGCATTTGATATTTGTTTCATTATTGATTTTTGTAATGTCAGTTTTTGTATGTGTGTCGTGTAAGCAACCAATACGCACCAATTCAGTTATCCATTTAGACCATACACAAAAAGTGCGACAAATCATGATTTTTGTCTGACAAACACACAAATGTAATCATACCATTTGATTTATAAAAGTAAATAAGATGCGGAATGAATTTTCAGAAGGACAATTAATATTACAGTAGTATGATAATGAGACAAATACACATACCTTTTGAGAGAAATTAAAAAAAAAAGAAAAAAAAAGAAAAAAATTAAAAAAAAAAATTTAAAAAAAAAAAAAAAAAAAAAAAACAAATATACCTTACATAATTTTCTTGATTGCGACCATTTTTAGAACACACTGTATAAGGAATGCTTGGAAATAAAATAATTTATGTTGAACAAATCAAAATGATTCTCCGATTTGATTGCGATCAATAAGACAAGAATGCACTGATCGATGCAGTATTGATTAATAGAGATTGCAAGGATGCGGTAAATATAATTTCGTGTATACGTTTTTTTAATACTGGTCAAACGTATTGTAGAAGGACATGTTGATGTAATGCGGAAAACAACTGGGAATCTTACATTTTTTTTATTACCCAGTCCTGTCACCCACAAACTGGCATGGACTGCAGAAACTAGCCTACACATCACCAGCCCCCACATAACACAGACAACAACAACAACAGCGATGCATAGATGATGGGATTTTAAGAAAAGGGAGAAAAAGGGAGTAAAAAAGAGAGAATGTTACTGTGTCAGTTAGCTTGAACCGTACGTTACAATAATATATTCATGTCCTCTAACAAGAGTTACCATTTTTGTCTAAATTGTTCGCTTTTTACCATGCTAAATTACCTGTTCACCATTGTGGTACTTTGCTGACCAATATAATTGCCATAAACTTTACATAACGAGATTAAAGTCTTATCGAAACATATCGGTGAATATAATGTTCAGTTATTGTGATTGTTTAATGCAGCAAATCATGTGCGAAATGAATTTTCAATTTATTTGCAATTGCCTGATATTCAGATGGCCAACACTTTAACGCCTTAGCCGTAGTAAAGCACTAATATGAGGGGGCCAACTTAGGACGTCTGTGCTGTAAGAAAATATTGACTTTAACTGTTGTACAGATAGCTGACTTCGAGCAACACACCGCGCACCTGTTCGTAGAAATTATCCCAATATCATTTTTAATAATTTTGGCAAATATACGTGACGTATAACCTTTCCCATGTAGCTTGTAATGCTTTCCTCTATGTTAATGATATTTACCTATCACTTGAACACTGTGTTGTCGAAATGTTTTTTTTTTTTTTCTATTTTTTTTTTTGTCTGTTTTTTTTTTTTTTTTTTTTTTCTTTTTTTTCTTAGACGATGATATTTGCAGGAGAAGTTATCTGTATTGGTAACTGAAGTGACTTAGCCTGAATATGAGCGTACAATCCATTCTCTTTAAGGACTTTCGGATGATCTCAAGTTCAAAATATGTGGCGTTATCTGCACTCTGTTGAAAATGTTTTGATAAAAGATGTGTATCGTCTGTATATTTCCCGTAATATGAATTTGACTCCCTTTTGAAATGAGATATCAAGAATAATTAAAATTGACGAATTATTACATATATAATGATACAATTTACTCTAAAGGGTCAGTTACAAAATCGACATCTGTTAATTAAACAATGTATGAAAACAATTAATGTTTACATGTTATACTGTACAAGCAGGGACATGATCCCGGTACATATTGAATTAAGAGGATAGTACTTTACATGCAGAAGGAGACCGCCCACAAGACCTACGCCTTGAAGAGATACAATGGATCTTTGCGAATTGGGGCAGAACGATATAATTCATGTTGGGTTGTATATGATGGCGTGATATTCTCGGTTTCTCTTTCTATACCTTGTCCACACAGTGTAGTGTACCCAATTTGTTTGAATGATTTGACAAAAGCAACGACCAAGAGGAGGTTATTGGTCACAGGAGACTGCGAGTGTGAGGATGTATAAGTGGCGAGTACTACGGGATCAGATCAATGAGAGTAATTATGCCTCGATTCACTTTTTTCAATTACAAATTACAATTACTTTCCTTGAAATCATTACAATTACAATTACAATCACAATTACTCGAAAAAATGCCTAATTAATACGAAATTGCTCAATTACCCTGTAATTGAGCCATACCCTGTTGATAACACTTACAAAGACCCGAATAAGGAAGAACTTTTTGTTAGTATTAGATAAGTACTATATGATAAGTATTATGATAAGTAGTATTATTATAGTACTTGTCGCTGTATAGCAAATTTAATGGGTGAAAGAGTTTAAAGAATCTTTAGACCCGTAGCACAGTGAAAGAAAATGGGCCAGAATTTATTAGATAATAGATGAAATTTACTCAACTGGCACGCCTGATCATCAGTTTATCAATAGCGTTGAAATATAAGTTATGTCTACCAGGATTGATCAGTTTTTAGGGGTGGTGCGGTACACCAAAATATCTGGACTGTCATGAACGATGGTTGGTCTGAAGATTATCACTCCAAGGTCGTTCATACCGGCCCTTCTATCACCCTTCGTATACCCCGAAAAGTTCTGTTTCGGGCCGACCGCAATCACTGGGGTAATCGCCCTCACTCGACTTGGCGCGATTATTCGAGTATGGCTGCCAACTCGGTGAGAAATTAAACCGAAATGAAACGGCCTAGAACCTAGCTATACTGAGCCTAGGCGATGTCACCATGCTGCATGTTGAAGTAATCCATCAAAGAGACAACGACCGGGTAGGCCGATTGATATTATCTCTTGTATTATATACTATCTGCTTTCTTCAGGTAACTTGCCTCTTAACTCTCTTCATAGTAAGCTATCCGTATCTTGGTCAAATCAATTGAAATCAAGCCACGCGATTGCAACACTGTGGCTACCGTGCATCACGTACGTGGCGTAGCGTACGTGTAGCGTGAGGTCTTGCGCGCTGAGACAAGATATCGTCCCCTGCGGGTCGACGGGTTTTACTCTTTCCTATCACAGCGGTTTTTGGCCGGGGGGGGGATCGGGGCTGTCGACTCACCCATATTGTGCTTACCCACCGCGCGTCACCACTTAAAAATCATTGGACCGCTAAAGGCAGTAAACGCTGCCGCCAGAAACCCCGCGTCGAAAAACATAGCCCTAAATTGGCGTGGTAAACCCCGCGTAAAAATGGTAAAGACCGTAAATGGCTATAAACCCGGCGTAACAAATTGGTTAAAAGTATACCCTAAATGGTGTTAACCTGCGTTTTATTTTGTAACTTTTCAGTGCAGATTTGTCAGAAAATGTGGTAGAAACAATTGTGTCTTAGGGTAATTAAGCTACATATTATCACATAGAAATGGTCACATTAGGTGAACATTAACATTGCAAATGGTCCCTGCTATGTGCTCATGTGCTTTTAGTAGGCCGCCACCGTGCACAGTCGTAGAGTTCACTGCGCTGCGCTTTGCACAAGCCACAAGACAATGCCACACACATGACACAAGCTGAATTTCAGAGAACCTTGCGCTATGCTGAAATGAATTTTACTACGTCATTAACAGAAATTTACCTTTTCATGCCTCTCTATTTAGTTCATCACGCATATAAGTTGCGTTTAAAATCACAACTGCTCCAAAGAAAACTTACTATTCATTGCCAAAAAAAAAATTAATAATGATAATTACGTGCTACGAACGCTTGATAATTGCACCGACATTTGTATTCGTCTGTAATAGTAGACAGTAAGTCCTGGCTACCTACAGTAAAAGACTGCTGCACTGTTCGCAGTTACGGACTCTCCTGATCTAACTACATGTACAAAGCTTATTGACCCGCACTCGCCGCCGCTGAGCTGCTTCACACGACGACGACTGGATACGATTTTAATTCAGTAGTTCTTTCATCTGGGGATGAGAGCATCTGAATCTGTATATATTGGGCAGTTCCCGCGAAAGTGGACACAGGGTACCCAAAATTTCAAAAACATAGTATCACCCGTCAAATTTGGATGTTCAAATCAAGGTAAATAGTCCAAATTTTCTGATTTGCAACTCAAAATTACATTTTTGTTGCATTTCATACTTGAAATTCCAGAGTTAATATATAATTAATTTTTTGCCTGAAAATGGCTGAAAAATTACATGAGATTTTTTTTTCCCCACAAAATTCAAAAAAAGATTTAAAAATTCCTCAATTGTACGTTTTATACTATATTCTGTCTCAAATAACAGTAATGCATGTAGTTAAATTGCGTTCTATGGATTTTGCTTACGCTTTTGGTGATTCTAATTAATTTGTGTCTATTTTTGCGTCATTCGTTACCGAAAAACACTCATTTTTAATTATTTAGAAAATTGAGTTGATGAGCGAACAATTTGGAAAGTTGATATTTGCAAAGCAGGGTCAGGTACGACTGAACTATAGACTAACTTTATTTCATTGACACTCCTGACTAATAAAAACAAACAATTAACTTAAGTTCGTCATTCCGTTACCATACTTCGGGTAACGGAATGACGGGTAAGCGGAATGGACACGGACTTTAAAGCACGTGACTTAAATAGTTGCATAACTTTTCCTTTATATAACTTAATATGACACCATGAGAAGACCTTCAATGTTTTCATCGTGCCTTCTGGAGTCACTATGGTTAGCGCAAATTGTCATTTGAGGTTCATATTGTTAAAGTTTACTTCAAGATCTCAAAAGCAAGTAACTTTACAACTGTTGCTCTCTTTTCAACCAAACTTGGGTCATAGATGCAGTGGAGGAGCCTTCATGTTATTAGTGGTGGGCAAGAAGTCACATCGGTAGGTCAGAGGTCATTTTAGGTCAAATTTTTAGTGTTAACTTGCAAGCAACTTAATAAATTGGACCATCGTTGTGTGCATGATAATTGGGCAACTTTAATATTGGGGTGGTAGATGCACTTGTATACATTCATCATATCGGCGCTGTCAGAGTACATTTGAAGTTCAAAGGTCACTTTAGGTCAAACATTTAAGTTTACCTGAAGACTTTCTTGAGAATTCAAACTTGACAATTTGGGAAACTTTGTGTTACATAGTCACAGAGTGGGCAAGACATTTTGCTATTGCCCTTGTTACATGCTACAATTCCGATCAGACCATCATGAGAAATATTGAAGGTCAATTAGAAAGGACTATAAGTAAACAATGAGAAACGGTACTTGCTGCGAATGTTACGTCTTTTCTCCATAAACTGCGTTTTTCAGGTCACTTTGTGCCCACATTTAAGCCACATTGTTATGTGTTCTGTGGGGAAGATTTTATATGTTTTTATGACACGTAGTTTAGGTATTTAATAATTCATTAATCTATGAAAATATGTCATAAAACTATTGACAAAGGAAAGCAAAGTACAACTTAAATGACTATCAATCAAACCTCAATAACTTGTTAAGCAGAGAGAGCTTTTGCTTCAAACAGAAAGTTAGGCTAATATTTTCAATATATTCCCCCCCTCCAAAGAAACAAAACGGCCGCAGCTAGAGCCCAGTTCAGCTTGCTGCACAGTCGCATGGGTATGCCTTCAGTCTGTACTCCCACACAATTTGATTGAAACAAAGCCTCAGCGCATGCATGGAGATTTGATCAAATAATGTTGTAATTTGTAAGTTACCTTTGTCATATCAAATCAAGCTGTAGAAGCCCTTGCGTGACCTTTGACTGTTGACTCCAAATATGTTATCAATTTAATTCAGGCTGAAGCTGCATTACTTGGCCCAAGTTAATCCAAATCCAAATAAGCCGATCCTTGAGTTATTGTGGTAATAAGCCAAATCAGATATGGTCCTTTGACCTTTGACCCATCAAACTCTAAAATCTCATCAGTTCATTGTCTTATGCTGTTTAATAAATTATTTACCTAAGTACAATTAAATATTAATGAGCCATATCTCAAGTATCAATCGCGATCAGTAGTAGACACAAATAGTCATGGGGCTCGTGCCCTTTGCTTTGCCTTTGCACTCCAAAATTGAAATCAGTTCATTGATACCTTGTAATAACATACTTCATCCAAGTTACATCAAATCCGATGACCGTTTTAAATTTTATCGCATAACAACCCAAATTAGACCTTCTATGGGCCTCTGCAGTAATAATCATCGCTACAATGAGTATGTGCACACAAGACAATATCAAGTTGAACAGACTCGTCACCTGCCTAACTTTTTTTTAACTTCCATTATAACTTTATGGCCAGAGAACAATCAAATTTTCAGTATCATCATTCTTTTTAGCATTGTGCACTATGGTAAATTGCCTGACGTCATTCCGTTACCCGGTATTCCGCTTTACAAATGTTAAATCTCACTGAATTGAGCGGCTAATTAATTAGTTAAATTTAGGAAAATGCTTGTTTCATGAATCAAATTCTTTGTAAGACCTCCAATCTTCAAATTTGCACCTTTAAATCTCACGTTGATCATATAATTCACAGAGTTTTGGAAACTACATAGCGTCATTCCGTTCCCAAGCTCATTATTATGCAAGATTCATTAATGGAATCTTTGTTTTGTAAAAAAACATGGGAGAAATGTGTAATGGGAGTAAATATGCCATTAGAATTGCAGTAGCATATTTGTCATTTAATAACACTTTTTGTTTTAACACTGCTTAGAAAGTCCAAAAAGGGGTCGCAACCGTCAATTCGTTTACCGTGGAACTGCCCATATGCATTTAACCTCTCATCGTGATCAGACAAAATGCACTTGAATTGAACTTCGTTTTAGGTGGTCACTGTGTGTGTGACGTGTGTTGCATATACCGTGTTGTTCTCCGTGCGTGACTGATCACTGCGTGCAAAAAGTATCGTGATCGATTTGTAGTATCGCTAGTATCGCATGCGGCCAGTAAAATTCTTGCACGGTAATTGACCAATCACATTGCAGAGATTCATCCAACCATTAATTCTATAATACAAATTGATACCCTAAGCGTCGAAAATAGAATTTGTAAGTTAGTACCCTAAACGTCGAAAAAAGCAGTTGAAGCTGAAAAACACCCCTTTTTATAGGAAAACGTCGACGACGTCGAAGGGCTGAAAACAGACCCTTTTCGACGCTTTTTGTGGACGCGCGTGCGTCGTACGTGATATGTTGAGTGACCCCCCGGAGGTTTTGGGTTCCTATCATTTGACCTTAGGTCAAGTGATAGGCACCCCAAACCCTCGAGGCAATGATAGATAGATTATTGCTGTGTCACGTTATACAGTTTTGACCAATCAATGATAAGATCTTTATACGAGGTATATAATAATTAACAGATAGCAATATTTGGTAATTATACACCTCTTGGTTGAGTTGGGGGTTTGTCCATTTGATAAATAGCCCTTCTTTGATTTTTAAGTTGAAAGTCAGTTTGAGCAGTATCGAGAATTTTGAAACAGTGGGTATTGCATTCTGACAAGCATTGGGTGGATGACTGCAGGTGCTTCCAGACAATTGTGTTTCCTATTCATTTGCCCTCCTGTTCTTTTCACAATGAACCACATACCTTTTGTAATCTTAAGTAACTACATTCTTAAAAATGTTTCTGTAACCAATTACTTGATATCCGAAGTGTATAAATTATTTTTTTTCTGTAACCTATTACTTCAATTCAATTCAATTCAATTCAATTCACATTTATTTTCCAATAAAAATCCATATAAAATGTCAAAACAATGTAGAGTAGCAGGTGACACCTTTAAAAAGCAAAGCTTTGTGGGCAAGGGCACCTTTAAGAACGTAACAAAAATATAAATTAATCGGACATAAACTCACACATAAAACATAAAAAAGATGGAATGCAATTATAAATCAAAAGTGTACCCGTTAGATTAAATGCATGATAATACACAGTAAAACGGTAGATAAACGTAAAAACACAAAAGTAAAAGCCATGAATTTAAAACAGTACTTAAATTATCAGAAATATGAAACATTACAATTGCACACATTAATGACACGATTCACTGGCGTCGCCGCGGAGGACTAATCATCACTAGTGGGGATGAGGCATTGTTCCACCCCCACCAACGATGGACCAGCCTCCGCGGCGACGCCAGTGACATAATTAAACAATGAATAAAACGAAAAACAAATCAAACACAAAACAACATATACACGTTTTGTGAGAAATTATGAGAAAATACGACAAACAAAATCAAATCAAGAATGAAAGAAATCGGGCAAAGATACATCAGGCCATGCTTTGGGAACAAAATAACATAAACCATGCATACGTTTTAGGGAAGTTGTAGGAAAACAAGAAAAGTGAAATTAAATCAGCAATTAAAGAATTCACGAAAATAAGCTTTGCTTTGTATACATCCCATCAAATTTGCAGCATCAGGGTTTTCTTACAGGCTCTTTTGAAGCTATAAAGATTGAAATTAGAGTTCCTTTTTTGGTTGTCCATGTTATTCCAAATAATTACACCACGTTTTTTTGTTACAGTTCGTTATTCCGAAGGTTCGCTATTCCGAAGGTTCGTTATTCCGCAGGTCCGTAATTCCGAAACACGTAAATTGCCTATACCTCGATGTTCGTTAGTCCGAAAACGAAAAAGAGTTTGTTAGTCCGAATATTTGTGGCGCTATTCCGAAGGTTCGTTAATCCGAAAATAAAATAGGGTTCGTTATTCCGAAGGTTCGTTAATTCGAAAACAAAATAAGGTTCGTTATTCCGAAGGTTCGTTTATCCGAAAACGAAATAAGGTCCGTTACTCCGAAGGTTCGTTAATCCGAAAACGAAATAAGGTTCGTTAGTCCGAAACTGATATAATCTGTGGCGAAGCCGGGAAAACCGGAAGGGGCAGGCGTGGTGGAGGGGGGGGGGGAGGGTAGAATCACCGTTGGTGTTCAATTGTTATGAGGGTGGGAAGGGGCTGATCTGTCATTACCAGGGGCGATTAAATACGCAGAATTCTTTCAAAGGGGTGATCAAAGGCTTATGGGGCTAGTTCATTTTCATGCAAGAATCGATATCATGTTTATCTCTCATTGCCAGACCTGTAAATTTTGCTGGGGAGTATTGGTGCATTTTAAATTCGTTTTGTCCAAGTTCAAAATTTCTACTGAAAGATGCATTCTTGATTAAATGTTTACCACTTACAAAAATGTCGCTTTGCCGGGGGGGGGGGGATGGGGGATTTTTCGGACCAGAATAGGAGCGATTAAGACCTCAAACAGGGGCGTCGATCCCCCTTTTTGGCTGGGGAGGGGGCGGGGCAAAACAGCCATCCGCAGCCATCGTCGCCAGCTTTTTGGAATGGGGGGGGGGCAAGACACACTTATTTCGCATTAAATTTATATGTGTATGTATAAAATATATACATTTATTTTTAAATATACTGGCCTGATCGAAAAGGGACCTGTTAAGGACTGTTTGCAGTTACCCATGAAGACGACACATGTTTCAACAATCAAATAATGCAAGTGCGAAGCGCGAGCTGAAATTTTTTGATATTCCGACCTAAAAACTGGACATTCTAAGCACTTTTTGTAATCATGTACAGGATAGGTACGTTACTAAACAATTGATGAGAGCGCAAAAATTTTGAGATTTTTACTTAAAAACCGGACACTATTCATATTTTGTAATGAGGATATGGATGGGTATCTTTCTACATGAATAATGCGAGCGCGAAGTGCGAGCAGAACATTTTTTATACATGTATTCTGATCTGGAAAAGGGTCAGTTTAAACACTATTGCAAGCACTGTGTATAGGAAAAATTGTGAACAGGATATGGATCCCACTTAATAAATGATGCGAGCGCGAAGCGCGAGCTGATTTTTTATTTTTATTTTTTTGGACCTAGGCACGGGACATTCAAAGCACATTTTGTCATCATATGAAAAGGATAGCTATCTTTCAATTCCTCTTCCAAATCGCGAGCTGACAATTTTTGATATTCCGATCTGAAAAGGGGGCAATTTAAGGATTAGGAATTCAGGGATATTCAAGGATATTATCTCATTTAATCATCTAATACGCCTAATGAGAGCGCGAAATTTGTTGATATAAGGCCTGAAAACTGGACATTTTAAGCACTTTTGTAATTATGAATAGGATGCATGGGTTAATATATTTTTAACAATTAATTTTGCGCTCCCGCGAGCCGAAATTTTTGATAAACTGTCATGAAAAGGGGATTTTAAGTAGTTTGTTAGAATTCATATAGAAGTATACATATCTCACTAATCAAAATGCGAGCGCGCAGCGCTAGCTGATAATTTTTGACAATCAGACCTGAAAAGTGATTTTTGAGAACTTTATGGAATACATGAATAATAAGTACTTCACAAATCAAATAATGCGAGTGCGTATCGCGAGCTGAAAAATTCGATATACTCAGACCATAAAACGAGACATTTTACAGAGCACTTTTTTAAAAAAATAACTTTGTTAATCAAACGCTCGATGTCCGAGCTGAAATGTGTTTTGTATATTGACTTAAAAATTTGATCCATTTCAGCCTATCGAGCTATATAAGTATCTCATCGAACAGACAATGCGAGCGTAAAGTGCGAGCGTAAAGTGCGAACGAAAATTTTATTCATTTTCCGAGTAACGAATTAACCTTTTTACATTTTCGGACTAACGAACCTTATTTCGTTTTCGGACTAACGAACCTTCGGAAAAACGAACCTTTTTTTCATTTTCGGACTAACGAACCTCATTTCGTTTTCGGACTAACGAACCTTCGGACTAACGAAACTTCGGAATAACGAATGCACCCCGTTTTTTATGGATTGATTCTTAGCAAAAGATGAGTGAAAGATTGGTACTCGAAAATCAGAATTTCGTCGGGTATATTTTGAATGTATCCTATGTTGTTTGATGAAGTAATCAGAAAATACCAATGGCAGGAGATCATGCTGTAGTTTGTACATAAATATACCAGTTTTAAACTGTATTAATTTATCCAGTGGAAGTGTACCGAGCTCAATAAAAAGGGGATTACAATGAGCTCTATAGTGCGCACCTGCGTAAATTCGTATCGCTCTTTTTTTGTAAACATTTTAATTTATTCAGCCGCGACCGGGTAGCACGTCCCCATATAAGAGAACAGTAATTATAGTGTCGTAATACCATAGTATCATAAAGCATGAATAATGTAGGAAGGGGAAGGATTGACTTAACTTCATTGAGAACACCAATAGCCATACTAATTTTTGCAGCAATAAAACTTATGTGCTGATCCCAATTCATTTTACTATCAATAATTAGAAAATTGGTAAACTCGACTCTCGGTATAGGTACGTCGTTTATTCGTAGAATTAGGTCATGACAAAGCCGTTTTCTATTGACGTTGAATAACACAAAATTTGTTTTTGCTTCATTCTGGAATAATTTGTTCGCTTTGAACAAAGTAGAATTTTTTACCAATTCATCGTTGGAATTCTAGATTAAACAGTCAACATTATCGTCAGAAGGGAACAGTGTGGTGTCGTCTACGTACAGTATAAACTTAAAGAGGTCAGACGCTCGGCCGAGATCGTTAACATATAAAAGGAACAATAGAGGTCCTAGAATGCTGCCCTGTGGTACTCCCGTAGTAATCGGTCTTATGTCAGAATTAATTCCTTTAAAATGAATTAACTGTTGACGACCTAATAAATATGAAGAAAACCACTGCAGAGCGGAACCCCTGATTCCGTATATATAAAGAAAGCTTTTCCAAAAGAATGTCATGATTTAGAGAATCAAAAGCTTTACTCAAGTCAATGTAAATTCCAAGAGCAACCTTTTTGGATTCAATGAACGAAGAAATAAGCTCTGTGGCGTGAAGAAGTGCTAACTCTGTGGAGTGATTCTGACGAAAGCCAAACTGCTGTGGTACAATGAGGTTATTAATCGTTAAGTACTTATACAATCTATCATGAACAATACGTTCTAACACTTTTGACAGTGTGGAAAACAGGGAAATAGGGCGATAATTAAAAAGTATTTGCGTCGCCGGTTTTATGTACAGGAATAACTTTCGTTAACTTCATGCCCTCGGAAATTGTCCGAGTTCCATTGAAAGGTTACAAATATGTGACAAAGTGGAAAGGCTGTTTTTAAATTGTTCACAATTTTGTTATATTCAAATTCATTTGTAGGGTAGGGCCTACATGAAAAAAGAGTTGAGAGGACGATGTTCATGCAAAAGTTTTTTTGAAATTACACTGGGATGAGTCTACTGTTGAAGCAACATTTTTTTCCAATATTGGCAAAAAAATTATTAAAGGCAATGCTGAAATTATCAGACAATTTTATATGGTTGGTGGTAATATACGAAGGAAGAGTACGAGCTTTCTTTTTGCCAATTATTTCGTTAACAATTGACCATGTCCTTTTCAAGTTAGAACAACTTTCACGAAGCATTTTGTCATAATATATCTTTCTTGAAGTTTGAATAATACCATTGTATCCAAAGTGTGTAAATGCCAATGACTCTGTATAATTTCCAGGCTGAAGATGAAGTGTATTGACTTTGAAACATGTTCCGTTTATTAAAATGTTATGTGTTTTTCGTTATATTTTACTCATGTCATTACGTCACGGCACAATCACCACGTTTCAAAACATATTTTGGTAAATGAATAGGTAAATTACACATACTTAAGCATGCCTCTCAAATTTAAGAGAAGCACATTTTTGCAAATGAATAGATTCCATTTAGAATAAAATTTAGAAAAGAATACTCAAAATCCATGCCAAAGTATAATTGTTACCTTTCTTGTCGACTTTAGGCGGAAGAAGTACAACACAATCCACGGCCTCTCGATACGAATAATATGCTAGAAATACCAGGAGCAAGCTAACGACGAATCCAACTTTTACTCTACCCATTATTCCAACGTTACCACTGATTACACGCTGATTTTAAACATTTCTGGCACCAAGACGCGCACCCATA
>JZLH01S0130626.1:0-16315 GCA_001188425.1 Eucidaris tribuloides
TCAAGTTTTATGTAAACGGAATTTTAAATTTTACAAAGTCTATGGTAAAACGGAATTTCCATTTTTCAGACAAGTTGAAACGGAATTCCAAATTTTTGGAAACGGAATATCACTGTCCCTACTTATATGATCAGCACATCTCTTGAACTTACTGATTTTTCCGACAGATCCCTGTTTTCTTAAAAAATGTCTTCTTTTCCCACTCGGATTGTATCGAAACATGATTCAGAATTCCATTGCAACCGCATCAAGTGCATGTGATTGATTGGTCTAGTGCGCGTGCGCATGCGATAACCCAGGTTTGCCACTGATTTCTACGAGGATCTCTACTTATGCACGAGATTGAATCCCCGTAAAGTTCAGTGGCAAACCCGGGTTATCGCATGCTCGCGCACACGAGATCAATCAATCACACGCACTTGATGCGGTTGCAATGGAATTTTGAATCGCATTTTGATACGATCCGAGTGGGAAAAGAAAACATTTTTGAAGAAAACAGGGATCCGTCAGAAAATCAGTAAGTTCGAGAGATGTGCCGATCCCATAAGAATCAGCAGTATTAGTTAGAAGCTATGTCTGCAGTGTAATATTTTTATTACATTTTCTTCTCGTGCTATTCGCGTGCAAACATGTACTCGCCGTGAGACGCCGAGTTACTTTGCACAAACACATTGAATACATGGATCTGTCTCCTGATGAGGGGGCTGACTGATGATGTCAATATTGTTAAAAATGAGAAGCTCCCGATTAAAAAGGAGACAGATTCCATCGGTCTAGTTCTGGTACAGTTCATGCAGTGAGTGAGACTAGTAGGATTAAACGTCCATTATGGTATTGTCACCTCGCGGTGATAAAGTATTTGCTTCTGTCAAAATGAGCGCATATGACATGTCAGTTAATATTCTAATAATGAACTGGTATATTAATTATCCAATCAAAACAAAAATCCTTACCGGAAAGGGCGGGGAAAATTTTTCACACCACTGAAAGGATCGCAATGTCGTCTGTACCCGCCCACAAGCCATTCAGCCATTGGTCAAACACACTCATGTTTGCACATGCGATGCAACAAAATAGCTGACTTGCACTCTACTTTTTTCAGCACATTTTAACTTAGAAGTATCATCCAAACATCATCTTAAAATACACAAAATACCAAATTTCAATTATAATAAATCAAAAAAGGTATTGGCAACATTACAAGAAACATATCGCAAACTGGTGATTTAACAGGAAAACAAAAGCAATAGCGAACAGTGTATTGTGAATGAGCCCGATCGCTATGGCTCGATTGCGCAATGGCTATTTATGTGTTATGTGCATCTAACAATTTTGCCATAGGGTGTGCACAGCGTTCGTGCCACACACAAGTTGCCTTGACATACGAATGTAACACGCAGTGGCGACCTACAAACCATACACTATGTCACCATTAACGGAGGCAAGAAATAAAACAATGTTTCGGAAATATTTTCTACTTTCAGAAGATATAAATTGAGGTGGATTAGGAAGAAAAAATATCAAGGATTACAACTAGGACTCGTATTTCCAGGCTGAAGTCAATATAACAGAAGGTAACACAAAACATTCACACAAAGTGGCGACTATACCAATACAGACATTAGATCTAGTATTTGACAAAGTGCTACATACGTGATTGTCTATGTGACCTGTCACAATTATAGTCACAAACTCTAAAGCTGTAAAAAATATTAATTTGGGGAGCATTAAAATATCACAACAGATAGTTGAAATATCTAACATGCAATGTTCATAAAAATTTGAAGATATCCTTTCACCTTCTTTTCCACTAGTGTTGCACGACTTAGTCACAAAAAGTCGGAGTCGCGACTATCGTCGAGGAGTCGTGACTCTGACTATAGAAACGCAAGAATCGACTCCATGCAATCACATATGTATACCATATAAACCAGTTAAAACACCGATGACAATGTGTGGGACTATGGCAAAACGTCAATTTTTGAATGATTATAATCACAGTTGAAAGTTGAATTTACTGAAATTATTGAAGGAGGACACTGAACAGTCATTGTATAGGCTATAGTGTGCTTCCTTTTACCAATTGATCATGCCAACAGAACTGAACGCTTATAGTCGACAAATAGTCGGAGTCGCGACTTTTGATTGGTCACTAGTTGACTCCCAAAAGTCCTGGAGTCGTGCAACACTATTTTCCACGATGTAATTATAAGTCTTTTATTTTACAACTTTCTATGGCCTATAAATGATATCTGCTCGCTGAATATCTAAAAATCACAATGTGTTCCATTTTTAACAATTTTGGAAGGTTTAATGTTGTTTTCTGATATTTGATGAACATTACTATGCATTACTTTGTTAAAGTTTGATCAAAATTTTGTCTTAATATTGTGATCAACCAAAATATTTACTTTGGCTGAATGCTTTGATACCTTGATTACCTTCAACAGTATTTCACTGTGTGCATTAATCAAATCAATATTGTAGGTGTTAGCAGATTGAATTACCAGTACAAGTATCCAAAGTGTTTGTGCAATAATCAGAACCATGAACTGTCGATCTCTCTGTTGAATACCAAAAGGATAATTAAGTAGAAATATATGATAAGGGTTTGAGCATGAGATAACAGTGATTGGGTATCGGTACTGGAATAAACTGGCAAACTAACTCAGCCTTCATTTTATATAATTATAAAATATATCTAATAGATGAGTAATCTATTGTACTATTATCTTGCATTAAGTATAAATCAATAAATCAAAGTGCATGATTGCTTTCACAATAAGAAACCAAATATATTGTGAATGTATAATTCAATTTCACTCAGTGCTATTCTTTTTATAATTGTAAATATGTGTAATATACATTAGTTATATTTTTGAGATAACTGTTCATTTTAGAATCAAACTTTCAGATGCAATTTGTTTTAAAGCTCTATTTTTTTCAGTTATTGCCAAAATGGGTAAACTACCATGAAAACAAGTGGTTTTCTGTTTAACTTTTCAACAATATTTGAAGAGATCTTTTTGTAAAAAAAAATTGTTATTCATTTATATAATGGTGCCAACATGCTAGTGTTCATTGTAATACTTTTTTTTGCTGCACTTCTTGAGTTCTTACTGGCCAAATATTTTGATAACAATGGTGGAATTACTTAGACTCTGTCATCATACATAAAACATATCTTTGCAAATACATAAAATATATCACACATGTTTCTGCAGTAAAATGACAAAACATGATTTAGCTGAAACTTTAATTCAAAATGTTTTTTTATTAGTCTTCACAGTCAATTAGTATTTGGGTGGTTGACCTGTTCGATATACATGTACATAATTTTTTTTGTTATTCCATCAACCAACAAAAAATTGATTGATTGAATTTTTGATTGAATTATTTTTCAGAAAAATGACTGCATCTGGTACATTAGTTCAGTGGTGCTCCGGAGAGCTCAGCAAGCTGTTGGGATCAGAAACATCAGAAGAATTTACCAGGTTAGTTGTAGGCATGTTTCATGTTGAAAACATCTACTCGTTTACTCGCCCTTAAAGGCAAGGTTCACCCTGACGTGAAGTTGGTTTTTATAAAAGCAGACAAATGAGAGAAACATATCAATGAAAGTTTGGCAAAAATCCACCAAAGAATAACAGAGTTAGGAAGGTTCAAAGTTTCAATTTTGTGACGTCACATGCGAGCAGCTCCCCATATGCAGTGTAATATAAATTCCATAAATTGACATTTTTTAATGGTTTGTGATAATTGAACGGGATTTTTTCATAGAAGCCTGTATGAAATAATGTTTCTGATAATATATTGAATGCACAGGTAAAATAATTGTCAAACAACACTTATGGAATTTATATCACATGGCATATGGGGAGCTGCTCGTATGTTACGTCACAAAATTGAAATTTTGAAACTTCATAATTCTGTTATTCTTTGGTGGATTATCGCCAAACTTTCATTGATATGTTTCTCTTATTTTTCTGCTTTTATTATAACCGACTTGACCTCAGGGTGAACCTTGCCTTTAAAACCAGTAATTGAATAAAGAAATTGATAACATAGTACTCGCTGACTCATTGGGGACCTATAAACATTGCCTGATATAGTAGACAGAAGACAGTTTGACTGAGTAACAGGGTGAAGTAATCAGCTGCGTTCAAATTTCCAAGTCATACTGTCCATTCTGTGTTAGTCTCGATTCCAGACCCTGCGACTTTTTCTCCCTCCAAGTAGCAGTGCGGATGCGAAGCACCCACACTATGTGACGGTAGTCACTGTACCTCAGAAAACTAGTCTTAGTTCAAGACAGTCAACTGATGATTGCATGTCCGATTTCTCTAGGAAATAGGATAAGTTCTTGCATCTGGAAGCCAGACTAATTCTTTATATTCTTTCTTCACTACATCAACCTTGGTAATCCATAAACATGTCATTTGTAAGCAGTGGCGTAGACAGGTCGTCGTACATGGGGGGATGATTTGCTGTCCAGAGGGGTCGATCATAATGCATGTTCAAGTAAGTGCGCGCGTGCACACACACACACACACACACACACAGCCCCCTGAAGCTCAAGGCTTTAAGCAGTTCCATGAGGTTACTTCGACCCTGTGCTACGCTAATTTTTGTGTAGTGGACAGTCAACGATAATTAAACCCCATTGCATTTTGAAATTCCGACGATATAATTTTATAATTTGACATTTTTATAGCAGGTCATTTAAAAACATGGTGATAATTTGTGGGGGTCAGGGGGTGTAGCCCCCTGAAGTTCAGGAGTTCTAGGGGTTTTATAAGCATATTTTGACTCTCTGATAACACTAGTTTCACGAAATGGACAATCAACAATGAGAGCCACGTATATTCATTTTGACAAAATTAGCATTAAAGTGCTTAGTTCAAAATCATTT
Organism: Eucidaris tribuloides; assembly: GCA_001188425.1. Lineage (NCBI taxonomy): Eukaryota > Metazoa > Echinodermata > Echinoidea > Cidaroida > Cidaridae > Eucidaris > Eucidaris tribuloides. The sequence goes on from JZLH01S0130626.1 coordinate 4,913, forward strand.
TTCCTTGAAAAGCAGTGGGGGATGATTGTGCAGGTCATTTCTCCCTTGGCCAAAGTGGGGGATATATCCCGCATCTGCCACAGATTTACACCAGTGTCCATTGCAAACGTCCCTTGTACCACCCTGTTAGGAGCAGAAGACAGTACTGTTGTTTTGGGGATCAGAATACGCATGTACTAAGGGACTAAGGGAATAAAGGTGACACAACACTGCTAATGATAATAATAATGATAATGATAACAATAATATAAATAATAATTATAACTATAATGATGATGACAATAACAATAATAATAATAATAATAATAATCATAATGATAATCATCATCATAATAATCATAATAATAATCACATTAATAGTAAACAAAAGTAATAATAAGAATACTACTGATTAAAAAAATATTTTTTTCCGTGAAACCTGGTGGGGGAGATGATTGTACATGTCATCCCCTCCACCTTGTGAGCTGGGGGGATGCCCCTAGCCATTAAGATGGATTCAGAGAATCCAAACTGTTTTCAGAAATCCAATGTTGGAAGTTTTTGGATTCAGTGAATCCAAAACAATATTAAAAATTCTACCTTTAAAGTTTAAACAAATGCAGTAAAAGCCATTCAACAGATATGCTTTTTCAAAAATTTGAATAAATCTGTATGTTGCCCTCTGTCGATAATAAATCTGCTCAAGTCTGTGATGTCACACAACAGAACAACTTTTCATTGACTTTGAATATCAAATTTCATCAAAAGCTGACTCGGCCTCTTGTAAACTTCCTACAGATTTACCTCAGCCCTGGCATGCCTAAGAAAGAAGCAAGAATGGTAAATGTTCTGCTCAGTCTGTTGGAAAGTTGGTTGGCAATCAGAATCGTCATCTACATGTACAGAGGGTGTCTTACAGATTTATTCAAATTTTTGTGACAAATTGTATCTCTTCAATTGCTAAGTTTGCTCAAAATTTCATTGTTGATTTTTAAAAAAATGTCCTGGATTCAATGATTCTATTTTTCATGGAGAAAATATCTTGTTAAGAGGTTAAACCCTTCTAGGCAAATGACTGTAGTTTGGGGAAGTACCTCATTATGCTCACATCTTCTACCCGTATGATGTCTACAACATTATGGAATATTCATGCACTTTCTATGTATTTTTCAGGTATTTATTAGCAATAAATGATGATGAAGAACTAAAAGACTATCTGCAACAAATTCTGGATAGTGCCAACCCATCACACACTGCATTTATCACTGATCTACTGAAGAGGAGGAATGACAGAGGACCCGCTCTCCCTGAAAACTTCACAGTAAGTGATCATTTTGTTTTTGTCTCACCTACATAGCAGAAGGGAGACATAGGTACCAATTTTCTGAGGGCGACCATGTCAACATCAAAAACTTAACGTAAGGTTAATTTTTAAAATATGATTTTGAAAGTGTAAGTTCTTACTCCATGGAACTTTAAACATAAGCGTTATGACTTATCCCTTATCATTTGATAAAATGTCAGGTCATAAAGTCAAGGTCAAAGGTCATTTCAGGTCAACAAACTGAAGATTTGTTGTGTCAACATCATAAACTTAACCAAATGTTAAGATTTCAAGTTTGTAACAAAATTTTGAAATTGTATGTTTCTATGCTTACACAGAAAGAATGAAAATGCAATAAAATCACAGAAATAAACCCTTGCAAATTCCTCTTAAAGCAAAATTGCCAAAATATGTGTACTCAAAATATATGCCTGAATAAAAATGCAATAGAATCACAGAAATAGACCCTCGCACATTAAAAGAAAATTTCCAAAATATCTGTACACAAATACATTCCTTATACTCTACTGTACAAATGCCGATCACCACAGATATTGAGGTATAAAATGACATATAAGTCATGTTATAGCTCATTTCATTACAGATGCTATGCTTTTATAGTTTGAGTTTCTTCTTATAGAATCATAATGAAGAAAAAAAAATTCAAACTGGTCAACAGAATAAAAACAAGTCTGGTGAAATGCATTGATTAGTATTAAGTTTTTGAATTTAGTAAACACACTCATCTTTGTTTTGTCCTCTACTGTATAGGTGTACAGAAAATCAGCTCATCCCGAGGAGCAAACATGGAAGGAGTCCAGCAAACATAAAGGAAAATCAAGAAGCAGAGAAAAGAGACAAGATGTGCTTGATATCAGCAGCCTGAAGACCAATCTTCCACAAGCAACTCAAGTAAAACACAATTGAACTTAATCTTAAAGCCCAAGTTTAGTTTAGATTTTTTTTTTTTTGAAAGCTTTATGCCCAAAGGTCATGTCACACCAATAACAGATTCTGAATATCTTTCATTTTTTTAAAATTAATTAATGAAAAATCTCGGGGGAAGGGGGGGGGGGACCCTGAGATTACGGTGTACCCCCGAGATCTTCGACTATAATTTACATTATAGCATCCAAAGGGTTAATAAGGTCTTAAGTGAGGTGCCAAATGTGAGTCCACTAAATATTGGACTTCAGTACAGACTGGATTGTAAAAGTGTTGCAAATTGTCTTGAAATTAATCATTGTACAATGTGGACTCTGCAAAGAAATATTTAACAATTATTCTGGCACAGATTAAAGATTTACAGTATTGAATTACAAATGAGGTTTTCACCTGTAAATACACAATTTAAACATTTTGAATAAGTTTATTTCCAATTTTTTGAAAGGTAACCAAAGTTTCCAGTATACTGTGCGTAATTAAAGAATTTCATCTAAAAATGTTGACATTCCACATCCTACAGTCATAAAAGTAATGTCAAATATTAAACCATTATGTAAGCATTTTAATTTATCTTTCTGTGTCTACAGATAATCAAATCTTAGTGTAGAGCTTATTCCCAATTAATTAGGTTGCATATACATTCAAATAATTGTCAAAGAAAAAATACAATTGAATTCTGTAGATGGGTGCATATCACTTCACTAACCAGTGTTTGTAATACTTCTAACTTTTACCCCCATGCAGCCATCACAACCACTCCACAACGGTGTCACGGACAGCGAAGCTGCCTTGGCACTGCAGCAGGGTGCTAGACGGAAGACCAAGTATGTCGCCCTCTACAGTCAGGAGGGGCAGGCACGTACAGCCATCCACCTTCCAGGCAGGCATATATGTGAATGCCAAGCCCACAAGCATGCCCTGGTATCCAACTGCCTGCAGTGTGGCCGAGTGGTGTGCAGCCAGGAGGGGTCTGGTCCATGTTTGTTCTGTGGAGCTCTGGTGGGTTTACAAGAGTTGTAAAATGTGGTTCATTATTAACCCGTTGAAGACAGTTTGGTTTTGCTTTAACATATATTTCGCATAGACCCTACGATGAGATATCTTGTGTCTAGTCTTCAACTGGTTAAATGATGTGAAATAATCTGGGTAAACTGGTATGGGGAGGGGGGTAGAGGGAGCAGATCACCCTATACATATTGGTGTACGTATGGTGGATATGTGCCCCAGAGATGAGCCCTACAAACCTATTCCAGTGGATATGACATTTTACAATCCTTTGTTCAAAAGCATCACAATTTTGCTGTCCCAGAGACTCTTTTATTTTCAACAAGGAAATTCTTGTATGGGCCTGCCCATCATCAAATAATGGCTATTCGAGAGGGTTTATTGTAAGTTCCCGTGATCTCTATTATCATGCTTGTGCTAGTTCTGGAGCACCCTTCCCCCCCCCCCCCCACAATTTTGGACCTTGCGCAAAGCACATATCTACCGTGATGTGGGATGAGTGCCCTCCCCATAACCCTCTCCCGCACCTGGGGAAATGAAAGTGTTCCTTTTCTAGAACAGAGACAATTACAGAATGGTGAAAAGGGATTACAGATGTAGGGAACAATGTTTATTCATTAGATGTGGGAATCAAAGCTTTTTCAGTGATCCACAATTTAGCCAAACAGGAAAGAACATCAATAATTGACAGCAATTATTAGTACAAAGTACTAACCTGTGGCTTGGTGTACTGATTAAATCCTGAATATTGTGGGGGAAGGGTAAAAATTAAGAAAGAAATAGATTGACCAAAAGGCCATAAAGTGGCTATTTTAATGAAATGTGCAATGTAATCTCATGTATTATTCTTACATTTCTGTATTTTGTCATTGTATTCATTCATGAACATTAATAGTTCCAGGATTTCAATTTGTGGGGACAAATAGATGCAGTAGGGGGCAATTATATAATATTGGGGGAGGGGACAGGAAATTGGTTGTTACGTCTAAGCTATAGTGGTATGAAGCCTGATCTTATCATTAAAGCCCAAGTGTAGTTTTGGTTGAAAGTATTCTTACATCAATCTTTCACAAAGTATTCTATTGTCACCCTAGACATCAGAATATAACATCAAACCCACTGAAAATTGTTTATAGTGACAATTTATGATTTTTCAATCATGGGAGAACATTAATGGTATGTACATTTCCTGTTTTAAAAGGACCATTTATTTTTCCTCAATTTCTCACAAATTGGAAGCATTTGAGAGCATGTGATTTTCAGGGCATAGGTGATATAGGTCTATCTAAAAAAAAAAGCACGATAGCATAAAATTGATTCATCACCATTTACTAAAACTGTGTTTGGGCTTTAAAGCTTTAAAGGATTTTAGTGTGTGTAGCAATTGGTGGTCATAGGTGTAATGCCAATAGAGTGACTTTCCATTGAGGACAATAAAAATAATGAATCTGAATCTGAATCATAGGCATTTTCTTATTTTTCGATCCCCAATGTCTTGGTGCCACCACTGCTCACAAAATGTCTTATTTGTATTTTAGGTGTGCAATAAAGAGGAGCAGGAGATTCTAGCAAGACACTCCAAGAAGAGTGAGAAGCTTCGGAAGAAACTGATGGGTGAGGGGGTAAAACCTGTCAACGGGGAAGGGGTCTTACCCAAGACGGCGGCCAAACTGAACGACAGGATCGACAAGGCTATAGCACACAAGGATCGACTGATTGAATACGACAAAACTAGGTCAGTTTCATTTGATTGGATTCATCATAATCCAGTTTTAATCTGGGTTTGTCCCCATTAAAGGCCAAGTTTACCCTGACATCAAGTTGGTTTTAATAAAAGCAGAAAATGAGAGAAACATATTAATGAAAGTTTGGTGATAATCCACCAAAGAAGTTTCAAAGTTTTAATTTTGTGATGTCACATGTGAGCAGTTCCCTATATATCATATAATACAAATTGTATAAAAGTGCAGTTGTCTCAGAAATTTGAAAATGATTTTTACATGTGCATTCAATATATTATCAGAAACATGATTTCATACAGGTTTCTATGAAAAACAAAACATTCAGTTATCATGAACCATTAAAAAATGGCAATTTATGAAAATTATCGTACATGACAGCTGCTCGCATGTGACGTCACAAAATTAAAACTTTGAAACTTCATAACTCTGTTATTCTTTGGTGGATTTTTGCCAAACTTTCATAAGTATGTTTCTCTCATTTTTCTGCTTTTAAACCAACTTTACATCAGGGTGAACTTGGCCTTTAACGGGGGTGACCGGATTTACCTCATTCTTGCAGCGATCACTCTTGCACCATCTTACTTGATTCAGGGCATCCTCAATCCTCAAACCAACCCTCTTGACGTCCTCCTCCATGTGCTTTAGTCACGTCTTCTTTAGTCATTCTCGCTTTTTTGTTTGTTTACTCTAAATTACAACATTTTTCTCAGAACATGATCATCATCCCTTGGACTGGATTCTATTCCACTCATAAAAAAGAATATGACAATAAAATTAGCAATATGTATACATTTACAGTGTGAGTTAAAAAAACTAAAACCCAGATTCAATTTCATATCTCTCAAAATCTTAAAATAAAAAAAGGTATCATAGAAGTGATAGAACTGGTATCACGGAATGATCGCATAATCATAATCATTCTACTTTTGTGTATTATATTGTGCATACATTTTTGCTCACAGATATTACTGCTCAGCGATCAGTTTTGTAAAGCATGTCAAAATTGTTTTTGTCCAAGATGCTGTAGTTTGTGCTGTATGATGACATTGGCTAGAACATTCATAAAACAAACCAGCCATATATGCACACTACAAATTCAAAATCCATGTATTTTTGACGTGACTTTTCACTTTGTGACCTATCTGCTCTTGAATATGTATGAAGTGGAGATGTGTAAGTAATGCTGTATTTCTTCATTTGCTGTATTTTATTACTTTGGTTCATAAGTTTGAATCAAATAAAGTAGACATTGAACAAATTTTATGTACAAAATTTATCAGTAGATACTGATATGAGACTCTGCAAATCTGCATTTTCTTTCAATCTTCCAAGACCCACAGATTTTTTTCTTATAAAACTTCACTCAAAGGAAGATGTAGCCGGCAACTAAACGGAATAAGTTAAGAAAAACAGTTGACATTGTGAGTATTGTGAGAACTATGGTATATGGTGATTAAGAAAGCCTAAATAAGGGGTACTGTGTGACACTTACCCTCAGCAAGACTTTGTCAATTAGTAAATTTCTGTTAATTTTACGTCTTTGCAAAATATTTCCATAGAACAATATTGCCAAAACAGCTACAGGGGGAGGAGCTTATTGATTACAAAAGTGCATAAATTACTATGGCGCAATTAACACGCGTCGGGTGGCATGCATCAGTCATGTCAGGTCAGCTCAAAGCCAGTGCACGTGCGATCTGATTGGTTGGAAAGAACTGACATTTACCCAAAAATCTTTCTTAACCTGTTGGAGACTAAGTACGAGTTAATTCGTGTTGGGGTATATGGAAAATGCGTTTTATAGTGAAATCAAATTGTCTCCAATGGGTTAACTTATTCTTGTTAGTTGGTGGCTACATCTTCCTTTAAAGCCCAAGTATAGTTTTGGTCGATCAGACAATATTTTCTTTAATCTTTCACAAAGTATTCTATTTTCACCCAAGACATCATGAAACAACATCAAACCTACTGAAAATTGTTTATAGTGACAAATTGTGATGTATCAATTTTCTGACAACATCTAGTGGTATGAACATTACCTATGGGAAATGTTGGGGTCTCCACCCTCCCCCCCCCCCCCCTTCCAACATTTTACATTTTGAGTAATTTCTAAAAATGAGAGAGTTTCAGAGCAAGCAATTTTTAGGGCATTTATAGATCATGTAGGTCTGTCTAAAAAACATAATTGCAAAGAATTTCATTTTTTACCATTTACCAAAACGATAGTTGAGCTGTAATTGTTCAACTAAATAATAGCTGTAATTCAAAATCAGTCAAAATTCTCTTTCTGTGGACATTTCTTTCATTAAATATTTATTTCCATTGTTGAATTTTAAATATTAATATGCTGTGAAGTAGAAAGATTCTGAAGGTATTTCAATTTAGTGAACTGTGGCATTTACTGTCTCACAGTGTAGTCCGGTGGTAGTGCAGAGGCCCGGAAAGCACTACGTTACAGGTTCAAGTACTGTACATCTTTTTTTTCAGCATTCAGAACTCTTTATTTGTTCTGATTGCTGATCTTCATGCCCCCTCCCCCCCAAAACAAAAAAATGGTAGAAGGAAGAAGAATCGTAAAGAAAGATACATATAAAAGCAGTAGAGAGAAATTATGTCCTGTTAGCAGGTGTTAAGTGTTAAATGAGATTATGGAGTAATGATGTGGATCAGAGTATTATTTGGGAAAAGAACACCATCTTATTCATGGATTCAGGACTTATTGAATTTTCTTAAATTAATTAATACATTTTTTCAGTCAATCAATTCATTAATTAATTGATTCATTATGTGCTTTTGGGGTAATGTCAAATAGCATACATGTACAGTACATGTGGAAGTATTACTGATAATCAAATACATTGTTAACTAAGTCAATACTGTCAGGCCCAGTAACTTCCTGTACAGTAAAGTCAGCAGAAGTTTGTGAATACAGTTATCAAATTAATTAGCATGTAAACAATTTTGTGTAAAAAATTAAATTTTCTTTGCTTTGTTCGCCGATTTGCACAGAAATACAGTCTATTATTACATTTTCATTAATGCCTGGAACAGCAAGTACTGTTGTTCTCCCCCACCCCGTGTCCCTACTAGCAATCTCACAGTGTGTAATTCTTCATACTGGTCATAGGACTTTCTAGCATTTCTGTTTTTTCCACAAAAAATAGTCCATAGTAAATTAATGAGGCACAGTGGGATGTTAAGCATAGCACATAAAGAGTTAAAAATTAGGAAAGATCAAGATTAGTTCCATAATTACACACAGAAAACAGAAGAACTTTGTGCAAGACAATTACAAAGATAAAATTAACTTTCTTTGCAAACATTGATTTTTTTTTTTCAAATCAGTATGCGTACTTGGTTAGAGTATCCATTTAGGCAACCAGATATTTTTTTCCTAGAAAGTCTACAAGCTGAGGGATATACATCACTAATTTTGAAGGATTGAGAAGGAAGTTTGATTGTGCCCCCAAGGCATAACAGAGATAGACATTTTGTAGCATAAATTGTGTACCACACTTCCTCTATCACTGATAAGTTAATCAAATATGTTGTAATATGATATTCTGTTTTATTTTTTGTATCAAATGCTTCAAGTGAAAAAAAAATTCCTTCATTGTTTAGAAGTGAAAAATTAGCGTGTTTATTTATCCTCACCACCCTGATTTTTCTTCAACTTAACCTGGATAGTTTTTTTGTGGTGTAATAATACAGCCAATTGAAGATTGATTTAGAATGTATTTACATTTCCAAAGGCTTTAGGGCTTTTGTGGTAGAATTATCAAGTTCCTGATATGTATTCAGGACTTCTTGCAAGCATAAGCACAATTAACTCTGGCTGAATGGTTGCCTGTAGCAATGTATATTATGTGAACTGGGAATAGGTCTCTTCTTTTCACCCAGATGAAGAGATTCCAGTTGGATCAACACCCCTTTTAAACAAATAACTGGGTATGTGTGGATTTGTAACACATTTTCACAAAACAGATGCTCCATTTGAAATGTAAAGCAGATTTCAGTTTGCAAATGTAGAATTTGATTAGTGGAAAGCATGTGCAGTCATGTACTTTAATCACGGTAGGACTTGCATGTGCATTTTTTGGGGTAAATCTTTCGGAGGTGTTGAATTAAGAAAGGTGGTTATGACTGCATGCCAGATAACCAACTCATCGCTGGGATGAAGGACCAAAGCAGAAAGCCATGATTGGTATTTATAATGAAAAATTGACCATTGATTGTACTTTGAATTAGTAAATGTAGAAGGGTGGAACACAACTTAAAATTTTGGCAAGTTACACTCTCACATTTGTACTATGGCACTGCATTTAAGTTGATTTAGCTCAGCAATTGAATGACTTGCTATTATCTAAATTTTAAACCAATTTTTTGAAGAGTGCAGACAAACTCTTACTCATTTGTTAATTATTTTTTGCCACCTATATGAGGAAAGAAAATTCATGTTTTCATACATGTTCCATGTATCACATTTATGCTGTTATTTGATATTTCTTTGCATCTTAACAGCTGTGAAAATTTTCACTTCCTAATAAGCCTGTACAAAGTGAATACAAACAATATAAATCATGAAAATAAACTCTCACAAATTTTCCTTTGTGAAGCAAAATTCCAAAAATATTTGTTGGCACAGTATATGGCATATACATACAGGATACCATACAAATTAAACACATCATTTTTCCACATTTACAATTTCTACAGTGTTCGAAGAACCCAGGTGGTAGACGACCAATCAGATTATTTCTCAAGCGACACAAATCGTTGGCTCAGTGATACGGAGCGAAATGAGCTCAAGAGCCGTGAGGACAAACTGAGAGACCAGAGACATGGTTCAAGGCTCAACAAGAAATTCACTTTGGACTTTGCTGGCAGGAAAGTAGTTGAGCAGGAGGCGGAAGAGATGTATGACAGCAAAGATGAAACTGTGCAGAGGATAACATTTGGGAATAAACCGGAGGGAGAGAGAACGAGAGAAGTCGATTCAACCTTATTGAATCCCACCATTGAGAGAGATGCACCAAAAGTAAGACATGTTCATTGCTGTAGTCCATGAAAGGCCTTGATTTTGTCAAAATCCCCAAACCTGTAGCACACGAGGAAAATTAAAATTATGGGCTGTTCCACTTTAACAGGTTATAGAGGTAACATAGATTTTAATTTCAAAATCATCTTCAAATAGAAAATATTTATCGCATGAAATGAATTCATGTTGATTGTATTTGTATTATAGGTACAGTTCCACCAAAATCTGTATGTATGAACATCCCAACATCAACTTTTATACCATCATGTACAAATTGTTCAGCATGATTTTTGAAAGTGTATGATATAATGCATTGTGTATCTACAGTTATTTTGCTGAAACCATCAACTTACGAGAAATTAAATCCTTCTTCTGGAATTTGGTTGTACTAGGTAGACTTTATTTTCACTGATACTATAAGTTTCAAACATATTCCTTTGCTGTGGATATTGTCCTGTATCGTTGTAAAACACATCATAGATTTGACACCACACCAACTATTATGATCAGGGTTATAGCTACGGCGGTCGGTGCCAGCCGGTAGTAGCCGGCACAAACTGAAGCCGACCACCACTGAGCTGAATTTATTAGTCCTCCGACCGGCACAGAAAGCGTTAAAATGACCGTAAAATGTTTTAAATCTCTACATAAATTGTGTATTTTGAGCTTTAAACATCCTTGCATTTCAGCCAAAGATGTATTTTGTGAAATAAATGCTTCCAAATGCTTTTTTCTATGTAGAGACCTAGGAGCTTCAGGGGGCTCCGCCCCCTCGACCCCCACCAGGGGCTTTGCCCCTGGACCCCATGCCGTCGCGCTGCACTATGCTCGCTTTGCTCACTCCACTTACATAACTCCTTCCTATAGCCGGCACAGAATTCTTTCTAGTTATAACCCTGATTATGATGCTTTTCAATTATGTGTAGTGCTATTAAAATCGTTTTAAATTATTCGGGTTGTTCTTGAGCTGCATGTAATAATGTCGAAATATGATATCAGCTTATTTGAGCTGTAGGCTTTCACACTCCAGTCTATGTTTATTATTATTTTTTTTTTCTTTTTTGGAGAAACGAGAGAACAAAGTTTATAGATTGTGAAAACAGTTAGTCATGAAGATAAAGTCGTAAAATCAGCTCAAATCGAACAGTACAAGAATTTTACCAGGAAGTTTGAAAATTGTGCTCTTAGCCCTTTGGAGTTAAAACTATTGGTATATATATATATATATATTATTTTTTTTAAAGTTGAAACATTGTTAACGGGCATTGACATGATTGGGAGAAGTAAAAAATGCCTTTAGAACCAAGCTGGTTGAAACATATACCAAAGTAAGGACTTCTTCCATTTTTGCTATTATTCCCTAATCAGAG
>JZLH01S0130629.1:0-16033 GCA_001188425.1 Eucidaris tribuloides
CCTACTTCGTATGTGGTCCAGGATACGGACAACTACACCCAATGGGAATATCGGGGAATTTTTTTTTTAGTCTGTAATTCATAGTCGCTACTGTGATTTTTTTAAATTAAAATAATCCAATTCCAGAATTCCAGGCAGCCATGGCAGCAGAGGAGAGAGGCAGAAGCCAGAGCAGAGGCGAGATACTGAGGCGGACTCACTCAGTAGGGGCACACGCTCAACTTGATAGATATTCTCCCAAATGGGAGAGTGCTCTCCCATTTATTTGGGAGAATATTTTTACCAATATGTGTTTATGTTGAAACTGCTCTCCCATTTGGGAGAATTCAGTGTGAGAAATGAGCAAATTCAACTCAATCACTGCCACAAAATTATCACATTGAAAAGCACTGAGGAATGGAACAATGAAGAGTTAATTCAACTAATTAGTCTAGATTAATTCAGATTTCCATTGTACTTTAACTTAATTGAGGTACTGCCTGGTTGGACAACAACATCAAATTTTCATGTAAAATGATAATTAACTTCAGTTTGGAATTTTGAGATTAATTACAAATGACACAGGAACTGAGTTTATATATGTTTTGTACACGAATCTGATATCTGAATCTCTTTTTAATTAATAATTCTTGGATAATTTGGCAATTTTTTTACACTAACAATTGAGTCACAGTTTCAGGATTATGATGGTATCAACACGTGGGACAAAAACCTTCATTATCATGTAATTAATTAACAAAAATTATGTTCAAAATATCCTGTGCAAAATCAATGGCACCCAATACCATGTAAATCTGTGCAGGAGACTACAGAAAAGACTAAATCGTCATATACTCAAGCGGTAGATGGTGAAATTTTGAAGTAGACGGTGAACTAGGGTAATTTGAGCCGAGGAATCCAATGATCATATTCTTATCACCGGCAAATGTACCCCTAAGCCGGCACAAGGCTATGTAGAAAAGTGTTCTCCCATTTGGGAGAGAATCTCCTGTGTGGACCCCAAATTTGATCTCCCATTTGGGAGAAAATCTCCCAAGTTGAGCGTGCGTGCCTACTGTCACTCAGTACAGACTACAGAGTACATTACTGACTACTCACAGGGCAGAAAAGAAAGTTCACAAATTTTTCAGACGTATGCGCGCATGCGTCGCCATGGAAGGAGTATGTGCACGTGCACATGGAATTTTTTGATTCAATTCATGTTTGATAAATGATCTAGAGTAGAGAATTTTATGGTGAAAAGGGACAGCTTTGCTTGTGCAAGCAATTAAAGTTTAATTGGTCTTCTTGGTTTTTATTGTTTTTACTTTAGATCTTATCAGAGCAAATACACAAATCACCAATTCATTTATTGACAAATTTAAATTTTTATTTTTTATTTCTTTTGGTAAATTAGGTTCTTATATTTTAGTTGACTCCTTAATCGAACCGTTCCCTTTCTTTCTGTTGGTTGGTTCATCTTGACTTGATCGAACATTTTGATATTTTTAATTTGCTATATCCATATTCTTCGAGTTTGGAAATGATCATGTACACTTTCTAATTTTACACAGTCTAGACGCAAGGTTCAATGTCTATTTTTGAACTTTATAGTTCCATCACTTGTTGCAAAAAGCAAAAGAAAATGTACTTTTAAGTTTCTGAATATTCTACCCAACAAGATGCCAGATGGCGAGATATGTATAAGCCTTAAAATTGAGACACAATCATTTTTCATTAGTTATTTTATATCAATTACTTTTGATTTTTTGATGTCATATGATTTTATTTTGTCAACAGATAATATGATGTCAATGCCGATCTGAGGATATGAGTCAAAGCCAGGGGTCCACTTCCAACTGGAGAGGTGGTGGTGGCGGCGGTGGAGGGTGGGGAGGTGGAGGCAGAGGGAGAGGGCAAGGCAGGGGGCAAGGCAGAGGAAACTACTTCAGTACCTACCAGAGCAGAGGAGGTGGTGGTGGTAATAATGGCTGGCGAGGAGGAGGAGGTGGAGGACGAGGAGGAGGAGGAAGAGGAGGAGGTGGATGGAGAGGTGGTAGGGGGAGGGGGTCATGGAACAACTACAGAGGGAGAGGTGAGTTCTGTGTAAGTGTGTAGTATTTACACCTAGAATTTGTATGTTTTAAATAGATTTATTCAGCAAGCAATATCAAATACATTTCAAACAAATTTATCTAGCAGTTACTGTTATATGGTCACTTTTAAACCAGCAATAACAACAAAAACAACAAATTGTCCAACTGTTGAAAGTGTGTAAATTGTTTTTCATACATGGGAGACTGAAGGAACCATTGTCATTGAAACTGATAGAAATATAAAACTCACATAATGTTTTATAAGACATACTTTCTGAATATCACAGCTGCTTGTTCAAGGTATTATGGTTTTGTGATGTGAGTACTCATACTCATCCAAGAGTTGTATGATTTCTAAGTGATAGTTGTCTAAAGAGGCATAGATTTGCAAGGAATAATATTCAGTATCATTTGTCTAATATTTTGTGATAAATATACTGTTGTAATAATAATCACAATTGTAATCATCATGATATTGATGACCCACTGAATATGTTTCATGTTCCATCCAATATTAGGAGGTGGCTATGGCAGTACCATTTCAAACACCCAAGTCCCTGTAACCAGTACACGCCATGCCGACATGGACAATCTTGCCGCTAGTCTTATTCCATACAAAGGATGGAGGCTCTACTTTACAGATGAAGGTATATCTCATGAATGTGCACTTTTTTGGTCCATTACAAGTATATTTGACAATAATGAAAACAGAGTGAAAATTTGGACAAAAGGGCAATAATCAGTGTGTTAATTGAAATTAATGTGGCTTGTGGCTGAATATGTATCTTTTTCCTCAATAATAACAACCTTATGTTGACTACAATGTGAATTATTTCTGTAAATTTATTTTGTCCAAATACATGAAAACAATCAGAATAGCACAGTAATATTGAGTGATTGATTGATTGATTGATTGATTGATTGATTGATTGATTGATTTATTGATTGATTGATTGATTCATTGATTCATTCATTGATTGATTGATACATTCATTCATTCATTCATTTGCAGGAGTTGTGAGATGATTTAATCCTTAATCGCTAGTTCTGCAGCTGTTACACGATACTGCAATTATTGGTGTGTTCCTTGTGTGCTCAATAATATTCTGTATTTTGTGTTTTCTTTATTTGTGTTTATGTAGCCTACAGTCGAGACTCACCAACTGTAACCAAAATAGAAACCTTTGAGATGTTCTTCCGATCAAAGCTTGCTCAGTATGACAAGGTAAAACACAACTGCTCTTGAAATTAGATGTACTATATTTTGTATGCCCACCAAAATGATTGTTTTGTATCATTGCAGGGACAGAAGGTGTATAGTGCTCTAGAGTTTGTGCAGTGTGAGGGTCTTTCTGCTAGTCAATTTCTAGTGAGGTTATGTCCTGCTGGGGCAGTTGCAATTGTGTATTTTGCTTTGTATTGTATATTGACTTGTCATCCAGTAGTGACCCCATCAATGTAACTTCTTCCAAACATTTGTACTAGACAAAAGTACTCCAGATTCATTTCTTTTGATTGTTATTAAAGACATAGTGTATTGATGATATTTTTTCTTAGCAAACAAGTTTATTGTTTTCTTTGGTATGACATCATGTGACATGAATAATTTCTATACCTAGCTACATTGATATGCAGTGGCAGTGATTTTGATCTATGATGATAGCATATCTATAGAATAGATTAGATCAGTATAGATTGGTTGTAATATTATAATCTGATCATTCTTGGTTAATAAACTGCTCTTTCACTGTTATATTTCCTCAGACTGAAATCGACCAGCGAGGCAGCATCCTGGTTGATTTCACAGAACTCCTGAATGACGATCGTGTCACCAACATTCTCACTTCCCTGAAGACTGACCTTAAAGACATGCCACAGAGGATCATCAACTGTCTTGGTGTTGCATTTCATCAGGTTGGGATTTTCTGTATATTTAGTCAAAACATATCTACAGAAATACTGAAAATACAATTCTAGACCATCAGTTAGGAATGTAATATTTCAAAGTAGACTAAGATTGTTTAAAAGATGTTGTGATTTACAGCTCAGAGCTTATTCGTAAAATCAAGCAAATCATTTGCTGAACTCATTGCTCCCTAGATACCTGACCTGTGTGCATACAGGGTAAAAAATACTTTTCTTTATTATGGTGGCTCTTTTTAAGATAAAGTAGCCGTCATGAACAGTTTACTATATGAAGTTGTCAGATTTTATAGTGGCTATTTTGGATGGTTATGGCGACAAATCAGGCCTTAGCATGCGTGTATTTTTTGTCCACCGCGTGCATAAAACTGTAGTTCTTTCAGGAAACCATGTGATAATCTCATTTCACTTTCACTCTGACATGAAGGGCCCATCACATCAAACGAAATATGCTTTACGTCAAATGCTGAAGAGTTTCTAGAATTCTGTACCTTATTAGTCCAGAGCATTCAAGTTGCACGAGACGCAGAATTTTGCTTTTCATATGAAGGCCTTTCCTCACAGTTAAATTTTCAACAAGATATTTAAAAATAACACCAGAGTTACATTCCTCGGTTTTATACACTTTTAGAACACATGATGATTGTTACAGTATATAATTTTAAGTGACGTGTACCCACAAAAATTCAGGCTTGCTTTAAGTGCTCTGATTTTTCTGAAAATGTCAAAGTAGAAAAAAAATAATTACGAATCAAGGGCCGACAGAAAATGACCACAAATATGATGCGGGGGGGGGGTCTGTCTGGCTACAATTTTCAGAATACATTTTGTGTATAATGCGACTAAAGTATTTATGATGCTACTTTTACTTCTAATCCAGGAGATTAGTAGGACAATTATAGTTTATCTGCATGTTAGATCCATAATATGAAAAAAAAATCACCTCGTCCAGGCAGTAAGAATGACGAAAAACCGCGCAACAGACGCAGAATGGGAAACCCGAGATACTCTATATTCACCAGGTCCGTTGATAACTCCATGCTTGGCAGGGGTACTCATGCATTCAAATGCGCAGGTGAGTACTATGGATCATCTGTCTTCCCGGGGGGCCCAGATGCTGGCCTCAAACACGTAGCCATCGCTGTTATTTAGTTTATCAGCGTGCTTACCACATGTACTTAGCGTAAAGGTACTATGGGGCGGGGGTCGGGGGGGAGGTGATCAATCACTAAAGGACTTTAATCATTGCCCCACGGGTTAAAATCGCGGAAATGTCTATAACAACAGATCTGTTCGCGTTTTTTGTAAACAAAAATAATTTTCTCCTCAACTTAGTGAGCGTCGGTACTGGTGCCCTTTAAAGGGAGAAGCGAGCCGAAGCAACTAACCAGGCATAAGTTAAGAAAAAGAATGACATTGTGGTATTGTTGAGGAAGTCTATGGTCACATCAGTGATAAAGACAGCCTAATAAGGTATGGTGTGATTACTCCATCCCTCAGCCAACGGCCCTAAGTAGTTAATTTGTGTTCTTTTACGGTCTTTGCAAATGGATTCTCCTTGATATATAAATAAACATTGTGCAGTGAAACAGCTATAGGTCCCGGGTGAGGAGTTCTTATCGATTGCGAAATCGAGTGCACTGGCATACATTTTACCAGTCAGTGTGCGTGTACTTACGTTGTACGGCTGTGCAGTTACATCTGTCATGGCGATGTGCATCTTCTAGACTCTGGTACACATGCTATCTGGATTGCGTTGGCGCCAAGACTCAATTTTCTAATCTTATGCTCTGTAGTTTGCGCTAGCTCTTGTCTCACCTTAATACATAATAACCAAAAAAAATTCCCAAACGACAGGGATACAACACAACAGACTCCATATGGCCGCACTTTTTCCAAATTAAATCACATTATGCTCACTCTATCCATCTTAATACTTTGTTAACAGTAAACACATAATATTGATATTAAATAACATATATACTAATTATTTTTCTGTTCCACCGACTGCTGCTGAAATTGAATCGGCTAAACAATAAATGACCTCGGGAAGACCAGCCAGTCTTTGCTGGGTAGCTAGAAAGCTATGCAAGCTATTTTTGCCTCCTCATCCATGATATAGCCTGATTAGATCTCCTGCCTCTTGCTCAAAATATTTGTAGAATGTGTGAATATCAAAACACTGTATCTCTCTACGAGCGTCTTCTTAATTCTCATTTACCCATTCTTCAGCATCAACTTTCGGCGGGTACCATTTAATGTATGCACAAGAATCGCCGATAGTATGCCGATGGGAAGCAACTTCAGCAAGCTGTCTTTGTCAAATTGATTGAATAGTCAAGTTGCTTCTCTATAAACTTGTCTGGTTGTACTGCCATGTGCATATTTTGACAAAACAAGTTATCTATTTTTCGAATTTTTGCTTGGATGGGTGATATAGTTTAATAGGGGGTGGCTTCTTAATGCTGGGGCTGACAGATGTGATACTTTTTATGTTCTCCTCTTTCCTATCTTTAGGATTATAAACTATCGAGCCTGTCCACTCGCGCTCTGCATTTCAAGAACGCTGCAAAGCTATATTGTTATGTGCGTAATGTTAGGATTATTTTCTTATATTGTATTTTTTGTTTTATTCAAACCCCGGCTAATAAAATTGATAATGCACCCTCGTATTGGTATTGTACATGCCTACCTGTGTCTAATCTATGGCTTACAAAGGCTCTCAAAATGTGTCATACTTCCATTCCAGTAATACATATTTTTTTTGTGTTTCTAGTGACTTGCTATGAGAGGCAGTAATGTTTTATCAAAAAAATCATAGCAGAGACAAAATCCTTGCAACATCTGTGAATAGATGCTGAAAAGACAGGATTGTAGGCATAACAGGATCAACTGGAAAGGAACAATAACAATCAAAATTGAGAAGAAAAAAGAACAAGTGCATTAACTGCCATTTCAATTCAATCCAGTAAAGGTTTTATTAACTCGGGCAAGGCAGCCAAATGTAGAATTGTCCATGCTTTCATGCAAGTAAAGCTTGTTGCATAACAAAATTGTCAACGAACAGTCTGAAAAAGTTGTTTTTGCCTTTTCTATTTTTTTCCTAAGGGAAGTTTGTGTCAGTGAAGGGAACTGTGGTGAGAGTCAGTAACATCAAGCCTCAATGTATTAAGATGGCATTCCAGTGCAATACATGTGGAGACATTCAGGTATGTTCTTTTATCATGTCTAAGTTGCAAATACTGTATGCACCACACAATACATACACTGTCCATAGTGCTGTAATTTTAGTGACACGTAGAGTTAAGTAAATATGGTTTTCTGTATTTATCAAAAGTGGGATGATTATTGATATTATACTCTTCACTTTTAATTGTGTATATTGTTTTAATTTACCACTCACAATGATTCTAATCGTTTATTTTTGTTTTGCTATTTCTTATGTACAGATTGTTAATTTGCCAGATGGGAAGTATATTCTTCCATCTAAGGTAATTCCTTTTTTTTCCACCTTTCAGTTTGTGTAAGTTTCATATATATGTACATGTGTATATTGTTTGCATAATTCTGTGAGGTCTACTGACAAGTGTGTGTCAAATTTATATGGGTATGAATATTGTCTCACATAATTAGATGTATTTGTTTCGTATTGCCTTCCTTTCTCTGAAAATAAGAAATCTTCAGTTCTACTTTGCAATGATAAGTAGGGTTCTGTTTAATTTACTGAAAATGACATTTCAGTGATGTAGTTTCCACCGAAGATTACAACTTTGATGTTTTGGGTATATAAGGTTACGTTTGTGAAAGTATAATTCCATTTATTATATCAGCCATTCCACGTAAATGTCACGCGAGTCACGCATGTTTCATGTCACACAAGTCGTAAACAAGGGTATAGATCAAAACCGAGAAAACATTGGAGCCGAATCCAATACTTGATCAAGTAAATCAATCATCTATACCCTGACATGTGACTTGTAAGACACAGCATGCGTGACTCGCGTGACACAAGTATGGAATGGCTGATATAGGACATTTATATTATGGAGTTTACCAATGTCCCAAATGATACTCAGAATTGCTGAAAAGTAGATTACTTGAAATGGCACTGAGAATCAATTGATATGTAGAACAGCTACAATAATGAAAATAAAATTAATGACATATTCCTATGCTTTACTTTCTGTGTCAACCATTATTACTGATCAGTGCCTAGCTCCTGAATGTAGAGGGCGTTCCTTCATCCCCAAGCAGAGTTCACCTCTGACCCAGACGGCCGACTGGCAGTCCATCAAAGTCCAGGAGATAGTAATGGATGAGCAAAGGGAGGCTGGCCGCATCCCGAGGACAGTGGAATGTGAACTCATGCATGATCTAGGTCAGTTAATTGTTAACCTGTTAGAGACAATTTGATTTCAATATAACATGTATTCTTCATAGACTCCGGCTGAGATATCTTGTTCGTAATCTCCAATGGGTTCAATAGATAATATTCAGTGTGGAGGGCCAGTTTACGAAAATATCATATATTATATCCCTCTATGAATATTCATGAGCATTTTCTAAATCGCAATTGGTTGATTGATGCTAATACAATCAAAACTAATTTCACTAGAAATTAAAAACCTTCGCCACAGCTCCATATATTTTTCACTATTTTTGTCTCGGCAGCACTGCGCATACTGCGCATGTTCATCACCCGAAATCAAAATGGCGTCTCATTCGCAGCGAAACTCAAAATGACAATTTTAGTACACTAATTACCATGTTATTTTTATTTTAATGTTATTTTTAACATTTCATTGGTGCTACAATGAAGATTTCACGTTGACCCTTCGGATTATTAGCGCCGAGTTACGAATCATAAACTGAAATGCGGAAAATTCACAAAAAATAACTCGTATCGCGTACGGCTGCGGCTTACTGCGCCAGCCCGCAGGCAACGTGTGCGGGCTGTGTACATACTGCACTGCACTGCACAGCAAATTGGTCAGTTGCGTATGTAGAAACTTTCCCGTTTCGGAAGCAGACTAAGATAATACTCATTAATAGCACTACTCTTTACAGTTCGCTTAACATTATTATTCAATTTTATTAAGTGGGAGGGATATAAAACAAATATACCAAGCATTAAGTTCGAAAGTATAGTGAAATTATCTATCTTCGGAGGGACTGGCAGTAATATATATCCTCGGGGCTTCGCCCCTCCGAAAAATATTACTATGCCAGTCCCTCCTCAGATAGATAATTTCCACTATACTTTCTCACAGCTTGGTATATTTGTATAATATGTCATTCATTGACTTCATATATCAGGAACAGACCGTTCAAATCATTATATGCAAAAATATCAAATAAAAACAACAGATATTCAGAAGTAATACTCGAAAATATAAAATGAAAACTTAGTTCAGTATCATTACCTTATACTTTGTAGTTTGAACTAAAAATGATCTTTATTATATCTTCCCTCAGTTGATAGCTGTGTACCTGGTGATACAGTCACTGTTAGTGGAGTGGTGAAAGTGTCAAATGTGGATGAAGCCTTGCTAATACTGAAAGCCAAGGTTAGTTTGGCGGATCTTTTTGTTATTTGAAAGCTTTATGCCAAGTCATAATCCTTGCAATAAATTAGATTCTGAATGGTCTTTGAGTTTTTTTTATATGAATTTATGAAAATGTCGGGGGGGGGGGGGGGGGGACCCCAACATTTTTTACCATATTTTTACATTTAGAATCCAAAGGGTTAATAAGGCGTTAATGTTATCCGAGTTATACCTCATCTGAAAGAGCAGAGTCTGCTCTTTCAGATGAGGTATAACATTTTCATAAATTCATATAAAAAAAACTAAAGACATTCAGAATCTATTATTGCAGGGTTATGACTTTGGGGCATAAAGCTTTCAAATAACAAAAAATCCCCAAAACTAAACTTGGGCTTTAAGTGCTGGATGATTTTTAAATGCTTAACTGAAGCATTTATGACAACATTTCATTTATGTTACCCTCTGCGTGTGGTGTTTCTCTTAAGTTGGTCTCGTTCAGGAATAATTGTCCTATACTAGTATTCATCTTCAAAATTCAGCCACTTATCTTCCTTTTTTATGCCCCCACCGATGAAGTCTTGAGGGGGCATTAAGCGTTGCACCTGTCCGTCCGTCCCCCTAATTGGTTTCCGCACGATAACTTAAAAAATATTTGACGGATTTTAAGAATTTTGGATGTGTAGGTAGAACACACTAACATACAGGTCAAGTTTGAATTCGGAGTCCGCAGGTCAAAGGTCACAGCTCATGCAGATTGCTTTCCACATGATTACTCAATAAGAAATGCTTACTGATCGCATTAAGCGGGGGCATCCGTGTCCTATGGACACACCAAATTTCTAGTGAAATTTATACTGCACACAAAATTGAACAGTGTGAAAGGTTTTACTCATCAAATATGACATAAAATTTCAATTTGTATTTTATAAGAGAAGTATGTTACTTTGAAATAAAAACATGTTGGTTTATAATGGAAAAATGTAATTTTTGTGAGAATGTTGTTGCTGGGCAGCAAACACCTATCATATCCAGAGGTTTAATTACTGCATTAGAGCATTAACGCTATTAGTATGAAAGCCGAACAATTGTCATTGTAATGCACTTTTTCAAAAATGTTTCCAGAATTTGTGATATGTTTTTTTTTTTTCACAGAGACCAATAAAAAATCATAGTTTGTTATACAATTTAAATTCTGACTTTCACTTATGCTGTCATTTGCTCTATTTTAATCACTTGCTTTCTATTTGAAAAACCATCATGTTCATATTAAATTTAAACCACCTATCCTGGAACCAATAGCTATCAATATTGTCATCTCTGTTTATAAATCTGTAGGAAAGAGTCGTAACAAAGACAAGTGCATGTTCCTCCTGTACATCCATGCCAACTCGGTGTGCAACCTCAAACAGGGCAAGAAGATGAGTGGTGATGGTGGGGGTAGTGGTGGTACGGCCGTCGATTTCACCATCAAGGAGCTCTATGCTGTACAGGAGATACAGAGCCAGGAAAACCTGTTCAGACTCATAGTTGGGTAAGGACAATGTTCTAAGATTAATTTCAGCTTGAAATGTTTTGGTAATTGGAAACTGAAAAATTAGAATTTTGTGCAAAGTTTGGATGTATGTCCTCTATGAACATGTGGATGAACTGTTTTCAGTTTAGAGATCTATTCATGGGATGTGGGTAATAATAGTTTAATGTATTATTAATATTTAATGAAATACTGTACTTGTATTTTTGTTAATAGTGTCAAATCTCTGTGTCCAGCTATTTGATAAATGTTGTTTGTAGAGCCGGCGATATTTGATCTAAACCTTATTCAGTTATTGTGGAAAAAACATTGTTGATAACACGATATATCGCCTAAGTTGAAAAAACTAATTTGTGATGAATAAGATAAATCTATTTTAGGCTTAAATTGAGAGTGCACCCTGTAGGGCCGTTAATCAAAACGTGGTCAAAACAATGTAGCTTCCTGTAGACCCTCTTGTATAAAAAATAAACTAGATCGGGAGATTCATGGTGCAGATTGTTTATAAATAGCATTTTTGGTGGACAGTATGTTGACAGAGTTGTTAAATTTGTTGACAATTATTCTAAATGCACTACTTCTCTTGCACTACCACAAGTTTGAGAGCTGAACAGCATGAAGGTCTCTCTTTTATTCCCACCTCCCTGTTTTTACCTATGTGATTACAGGTAGTAGCACTCGTGTGCAGAATATTCATTGCGATGAGGATTTCTTGGTCCCTCCCACTGCAGTGCATGCATTTACCCCATTAGGTGTTCATAATTGGGGGAATTTTGGCCATTACATGGCTCTAGCAATATTTTGAAATAATATTGAGATCATTATCGTGTATTCAATATTTTTTTCAAGATCAAATCATTTTGATAATATCAAAATATTGCCCAGCACTAATTATTTTCTTTTATATTGTAAAATTATCTGACACATAGACAAAAGTTGGTACATTGGTAGAGTCAATAACCATCATTCATTTGTAAACTAAGTTTTTAATGAAAACAAAAATCAAGTGAGTCCGTGTTTTATCATTCAATTTGCAAATTTCAATCAAATATATTGGTATATTGCTGTAGTTTCAGCACTCTTGCTTACAATAATAACTTTGTTGATTTCATTTGTGTCTAACTTATCAGCAAATTGGTTGGGGATGTCAATCAAAACAGTTGCCTACACCATATAAAGAGGGATATACTATTAAATCATCAATTACTGTCATAATTGTCATTTGGGTTGGCAAGACATATGTTGTAAGTGATATGGCTTAGATTTGTGGTATATTTTGTGTATCAATGTTTTAATATCAATCTGTTTGTAGATCCCTATGTCCTGCTATCTATGGCCATGAGTTAGTCAAAGCTGGATTAATACTTGGCCTCTTTGGTGGAACACACAAGTACACGAATGACAAAGTAAGAATGAAGAATAACATATGATACTCTACTTCTCAATTTGCGTATATATTGGCAGCTTTTCTTAACTTGTCTGAAATAATTAGTTGTAATTACCCCAAAAAAATTTTTCATGAGTTAGGATTGTATAACTGGGTATGAAACATATCATGAAAACTGTCTTTCATTGTAGGTTTTAGTCTTTGACTGTAAGTGGTGGATATATGTTTAACCCGTTGAAGGCGTTTGATTTTGCTTGAACGTTTCCTATAGACCTCGAGACGAGATATCTTGTGTCAAGTCTTCAGCAGGTTAATGATCCTGAAAATGAACGAAGAAGGATATTCTTGCTTCACCGACATACATTATACACCAAAATGCTCCATTTGAGTCACTGTATGTATGTATAGTGTTTATCATACATCAGTAAAGAACAAAATATATGATTATTTTTCCTGGTACTAATACCGCACTAATTTAACTTCAAAATATTTTGAAAGAGTCTTTACAATATTTCCTGTAATGTTCATGCAAAGAGATTTGTCAACTCCTTTCAAGGTGCTTTGTAACAAGAAGTAAGAATCCAGGTAATAAGATCATTTGAGTTTCTTACTTCATTTCACAGAACCGTATCCCTGTCAGAGGTGACCCACACATCCTAGTTGTTGGTGACCCAGGATTGGGTAAAAGTCAGGTGAGTACATCAGATCATTCAGATGATTTGATTTAATATCTAGGGAGCATTTTGCTGGATTATTTCCATAAACTACCTTGAGGAGGTAGTTCAGGGGCATTTTTCGTTTAAAAGATAATTGTGATCAGGGTGTCTGTTAACCTGTCCATAGGGGTATATTTCAATAATCAAAATTCAAAGTTTATGCATCTGTTTTGCTAGGTCTAGCAGCCTCTGCCACATAGGCATGCATAGAATTTGAACTCTTTATAACAATTATAGGCATTGTCTGTGATAGCAATAAGGCCTCCTCAGGTTCACATTAGGGCATAAAAAGCAACAAGTGTGAAAAGGATAAAGCTTACTGATAGAGTGACCCATCTTCTGGTTTGCCCATAACAAGAATACTGTTGTTTTGTGAGTGTGCTGTTGGTCTAAAAATCGAGTGCCAGACTGTCATTTCTATACAATTTGAGTTTCATTTGCCGTAAATGTACTCAAATGTGGTGCATTCCCTTATAGATGTTATCAGCAGCTTCTAACGTCGCTCCACGTGGGGTCTACGTCTGCGGCAACACCACCACCACCTCAGGGCTGACTGTGACTCTGACCAAAGATGGTGCCACAGGGGACTACTCCCTAGAGGCTGGGGCCCTGGTGCTGGGAGATCAAGGTAGGTAGCATGTGTGTTGTTTGTTTCACAGTGACAGCACAGTATCATATATTCATGATACCCTGGGGCCGTATGGTATGCAAGCTTGACATCCCAACTCAGTAACATCTCATCCCATCAATCAATCAAATCAAATTAACATTTATTTTGATATTTACATAAAAAGTAAAAGACAGTGTAAGATATCAGGAACACACCTTCAAAAAGCTGGCTTGTGAATTGAGTTTCATCAAGCATTAAACAATTTCTGAATAAGCTGTTTGTGAACAATTTGTTCATCTCCTGCAGTGATATGATTTCTGGGAATCTGGTTCTGCTTCTGTACACAGTGTCCCACAGGCCTATGACGGTACAGCTGGGAAAAAGGACTCTCCGATTCGCTTTTAGTGCTGGGGAGTTTTGGCAGTTTTCTTCTAGTCCCCATTTTCTCCTACTCTATTTTCCGCTAGTAAAACGGGTGGTAGCCAAGTGATTGTCCTTTTCTTCCTCTTTCTTACTGTGGTCCTGGTGATTTCTCTCTGACATTTAAGGCATACAAAATTATTAAGATATACAGTCCTGCCGCATAATTTAAAGGCCGTACTTGGTGAGGTTAGTTTTCGTAGTCTCAACCGAGCATATCCCTTTGGCCCTTTTGTGAAAGGAGTCATACAAATATGACACATCTTGAAGGATCGTAGAGTGCCACGCTGAAAGCAGTGTAGAAACTAAAGGACAGTAATAAATATGCACGTGAGGCTGTCGAGCCCTGTTAGGAAAAGTTTCCCATCTCAATTTTCCTGTACCTTTATGCTGACTCTCAGCAAGCACTCTTACAGCCATCATCAAGTGCACACATAACTACAGAATTCCCACCGGGAATGGGAATGGGAACTTGATGTTCATGAACTTCACAAACAAAGATAGTAGCCGGTGCCAGCTTCTCTGTGTTGTATATCCGAGTAAAGGGGTAAGGCCTGGTGGTGTTATAAAGATCTGTGTTCAGATCTGGTTGCCCCAACACTTTTTCTCATTTTGGTTGAAATGCCCTGGTGAAAGTCAATTTTTCTTATGAATTCACATGGATTGGCCATCAGGAAGTCTTGCTCCATTTTATGCCATGCTACTTTTCACGGCCTGAACACTGAGAGGTCACACGGCTGTGAACATGTGTTGCGTGTGATGGAAGGCAGTACAACTACAGGATGACTACATTTTCATTACACACCTCTGCCAGTTCCAAGGATAGATCACAGTCATGACCATCCACCAAAAGGACCACTGGCCACTGCACCCCCCCCCCCCCTCTCCTTTGGTCAAATATGGGAGATAACACTTTTGGACATAACAGTAAAATACTGCACTGTCTATCCATTCTTCATTTGACCTATCAAAGGATGCCTCAGTGGGTCCCCTTCTATGAAATGGCATGGAAACACGGGCCTGCATAAACAATCTCTGGAAGTAGAAACACTCCTGCTGCAGAGATGGTGTAGAGTATGGTGATTTGGGTTTGTATTTTCTTGAAGTCACACTTGTAAATTCATCAAAATATTTGATAGTCTCACTTAAAATTGGACCTTCCAACTACGTACAACTTTCCATTATGGTACACAATATTTTAATGAAAAGATTTTTTTTTATTGAAAGGATGTCTTTGAATTTTATTATGATTGAATGGTAATCTTTTTTTCCAATCATAACCTGAAACATAGTTCAAAAATATAATTTAGTAGTGTAATACAACTTGTAGTCTGTATTTTAAAAGTAATTTGATAATAGATATAGAGAGATAATGAGCAGCTTTGATCCCATTTAATCCCAGTACTATTTGATATAGATAATTTACATCTTATCATTTCTGTCCATTATCCAGGGTGCTGCTGTATTGATGAGTTTGACAAGATGGGGAACCAACACCAGGCCTTACTAGAGGCCATGGTAAGTTTGGACTACTGACAGTGTCAGACTTTATGTTACAATTGTTCTGAAGTTGAGAATTTCATGTATGCAGGGCTCGACACTAGCACTTGCCCGCTTGCCCGGGGCAAGTAAAATTTCATGTCGGTCAAGTAAAAACTCAAAATGTTAAACTTTACTTGCCCGATTAGGCAAGTAAAATTTTATTCATGAAATGAGCAATGAACATGTCTAAAAATCTTACCCACTCCCCAAGAAAAAAAAAATGTCTACAATTTTGTGTTCAGTTAACTTACTGTAAATTTCAACATTATTTTGTTCATTGTAT
>JZLH01S0130629.1:19322-41253 GCA_001188425.1 Eucidaris tribuloides
CGAACCGAGGACGTCCTCGGTTATCGTTGTGTCCTCGATTCAAATGTACAGTTCGCATGTGTGTCCTCGATTTCCACCACGCGTCAGTGCATACACACATACACACACACACACACACACACACACACACCATCACACACACACACACACACACACACACACACACACACACACACACACACACACACACACACACACACCACACACACACACACACACACACACACACACACACATCTTTTAATTGATATTCGTTTCTGACCCCCAAATGAATTCGCTCATTACGCCACTGGTGAGCTACATAGTCCTCCATGTTTAAAGTGTCTTTGATAAGGTCTAAAACTGAAGCCATGAAAAAGTTGTATTTCAAAACGATCATTTAGTGCTTTGAAAAAGTGAAAATCTGAGTACTCAGATTGACTGGATTCACCTTACCAATTTCATCCCATACACTACTGTGTGTAGATCTAGGCTATTTTATACTCCACTGCAGTAATAATTCAACTTGTATTGTTTATTCATGCTTATCTTGCCAGTGACAGCGTAACTTTCCAAACTTTTGTATTCTATGATGTTTATTTGTCCATTTAAGCACTACTTTGTAGCTCAGATATTAAAGTTTGACAATTTTTTAAATTGAAACTCCATAATGTAAACTTGTGTCTTTAAAATAATTATAGGGTATAAGGACATAACCATTTTAACATATAGTTGATTTCTCAACTTCATTTCAGGGCCATGGGCAGTGTGCGGGTGACCAGGCACTCCTTTGGTTCTGTCAGCACAGAGGACCAGCAGGCAAGAAAGCTGTGGGAGTCCGACAAACCACTCTCAGAGAGACTGAAAGTCGGAAGAGGGGAGGCATTTGACCCCCTCCCTCCACAACTTTTGAGGAAGTACATTGCCTATGCCAGGAAGTATGTGTACCCCAAACTCATGCCTGGAGCTGCCACTGTCCTGCAGGTTGGTTTTCTCATTGTTTTCATGTTTTAGTTTTCTGCACAATTTGTAGCATATCAGGTTACCATATTTTCTGGCATACATGTATAAGCCACACTTTTTTTCTGCAAAAAAACTTTAAAATCATGGGTGTGGCGTATGTGCAACAACAATCAAAACAGTCAACTAAATTCAGCAGTAAAATATATTGTACATGCTGTCTAAACACCATATTTCTCACCTAAAAGCATCTGGTTGCTACACCTCTTTGTGCAATATTTCCATGGGATATTCTTCTTCTCTGCACTCGTATACCATGATAAAAATTGTTTTCACAAAGTTTTCTCACAAAAATAACAATGCCAGAGCAGTCAAAAAATATCATGAAATCGAGGATAGAGTGAAAGTATTATTTATAAATTCAAAAACTGGACTTACTTTTTTGAATGCTACATTTCGGAGAGATCCTCTCCTTCATCTGGCAATGATACTGGCGTCTTAGTGCTGAGCTGTGAAGACCCGTTCCGCTTGGTTAAATTTTGATCACGTGATAATCTGCTTGGGATCTTGTCAATGGCCCTGTCCCATGAGTGAGATAGGAGGAATCTCAATCCTCCCTTTTTATTTAGTTTTGGGCTTTCTACCCTCTCCCAGATTGATTCTTTTACACCCCTTTCAAACCACCGGGGTTCTTTATCCAGTATTACAACGTCTTTAGTGTTAAAGGAGTGATTGGTCTCTTGCAGATGTGAATACACTGATGAATCTGGTATTGATGACGTGCTTGGTTTCCTATGTTGATTCCAAAAGCCCTCTTTATCTTGTCCGACAAATCATGTATGTATGGAATTGTTACCAACACTTTCCTAACATCATCGGAGGTCTCTGGTTTATTATCTCTCCTTCATTTTGGATAGTTGGCTTTTTTGGATGACCAATTCGGGTATCCACAAGCGTTTAGTGGCTCTTTGATATTAGTCTTCTCTTGCTCCTTTGCACGCGGGTCCTGTACCACCGTTTCCGCTCTTTGAAAGAGTGTTCTTATGACTGATAATTTGTGTATAAGGGGGTGATGTGATGCAAAGTTCAAATATTGATTGGTGTGTGTGGGCTTGCGATAGACACTGGTACTCAAAAGACCTTCGTTAGATACGCTGACCTCCACGTCTAAGAAGGGCAATTTACTGTGGTTCAACTCCTCTTTCGTGAATGTGATGTTATTATCTAGTCCATTTATATGATCAAAGAAAGGGGTGAATTCCGATGCCTTGATTACTACAAGGTATCGTCTACATATCTCAACCAGAGGCGCGGAGAGACGCCCCCGTAGCTTTCAAGGGCCCGTTTTTCAAAGTCCTGCATGTAGATCTTGGCGACTGTGGGAGAAATGGGCGAACCCATAGCACAACCATGTTTCTGTACATAATGTTGGCCTTTGTATGTAAAATAAGTTGGATAGGATAGAGTAGTCGCTGTATCGTTCATCGCGCTGCACAGCCACTAACACCATACCGGGCTTTGTTGTGGTTATGTAGTAGGAAAAACAATGGTAAGTGCCCATAAGAGGACGCTATTTGCACACCCTATAGTCTTTGTCAAATTGATTTTTAACTTGGTATACAAGTGCAGAGAAGAATATTCCATGGATATATTGTGCAAAGAGGTGTAGCAACAGGATGCTTTCAGGTGAGAAAAATGGTGTTTAGACGGCATGTATGATGTCACAGGTGATTTTGGTTGACCGTTTTCATTGTGTACGGGTCACTTCACTTATCCCATTGCAGCTGGTGTGCAGATAATGAAGTACAACACATTGATGTAGATACATTATAATATTTTCTACCAAATATACATACACATACAAATGAATTGCTTGGCCTTGAAAACTGTCTAGAAAATAATTGTCCAGTGACTTATTAATATGGGTGTCAATTGTTTAGATAAGGTAAAAGAATATGATGTTATTGTCTACTTGATGGGAATCTGTACATCGTTCAATGTCATGGAATTATCATACAGATATGTTATAAGATTAAACTCTTTATATCCTGGGAAGTGAAGGGAGTTCAGATGGCAGGTATAATCTAACAAGAAATGCACACCAATAATTAATTTAAATGCAGCTGGGTTTCTAGATAAAATCAAATAAATCATACTATAACAGAAGATAATGGTTGAAAATGGCAAGGATAAAATGAATAACTTTGATGAACGATTACAAGTGACCAATTTACACTTCAAAATATACAGGTAATTCAATACAATTTGGCCTTGTGTCTGTTATTTACTGGGGGAGACATTTTGTGTATCTTTTATTGTCTTGATCATTAAAACTTAACATATTATTGTATAAAAATCCTTGGACCACCAGAAGACACAACCCTTAGTCTAAATGACCCTAACCCTAAAACAGTGAGCTGGCTACAACAGCTGGAATAGATTGCTTCGCTGCCTCAAACAAAAGAAGAACAAGACTTAATGCAACAAAAAACATGACTAATGAAACAAAAATTCTGATTGGCTAACGAAACAGGACGTTTTGTCCGGCTATATGCAACGAAGCCCCGTTAACTATGCAACAAATATTGTATACTTTGTAACAAAGCAGGAACAAACGTGCAACGTTGTACAATTTTACTACGCAACGTTGCCCTTGCCTCGCTTCGTTACATTTGCATTCTTGATGAAAAATCACAAGGAAGCAAGTAAACTGCGTGTTAATGAAGTATAGCTTTCACTAACAAAGAGCTTATCACACTCAACGATGTTGTATCCTGTAATATAATTGGTTGATTGATGCTTCAAAGCTACTTTTGGCTTCTTTACGAAAGTGGGTTTTTTTTGCTTCCAAGCTTGTTTTTCACTTCAAAACAAGTAGACGTATTATGACCTGGATAGCCTTCCATGGGTTATAGCTAACATCAGTTAACCTTTCACCTATTAAAGCAATGTGAAACATTCATCATATTTTGAATGAAAATGAAAGTATAACTCGAACGTAAACATTTGTTATGTCTCGCCTCCTCTTCAGAATGTCACAAACTGGTCAGCTATAACTTTGTTAAAGTAGACAAATATCACAAAAATTTGAATTTATGTCGGTATCGTAAGTTATCATTTTATACTGTTATTTCAAAAAGTGTGATTGGAAGAAAAATGCAGGGTAGAATCAAAGTGCTTTAGGGACAAAAGAACTTTTATGTCATTGTTGTTTGCTTAGAAAGTTTTGTGGTGAAAAAATTATTGTCAAATTGCCATGAAACATAGTATGTAAGCCATTCTTGTTCTTTAAATTTAAAAGTTGATATTCATAGCGAAATAAAAATCCAGTAATTTTAGCTGACTGTATAATTTAATGAGTTTATTTAAACATTTCAGCAGCCCTAACATGCCATGTTAATTGTGTTCAGCTTTCGGCGTTTTATTTGAAATAAAAATGCAATTTCTCCCTATCGCATATAGCCGATATCAACGGATATCACCTCGCTGATACGATAATCTGATCGATCGCCTCTTTGGGGTGTGTACTTCCGGTTCCCGGGTAAATCGTACAGTACAACGCCACAAAAATACATCGTCATTCGAACCTCATTCAAATCGCTAATATCAATATCTTATACCCGAGCAAACATGGGATTGACCTTGATGAACAATTTTGTGAGAAATGTCTGTGTCACAATAAAGACTTTCTTAGTAGAAGAAATCTTCCTACGCCTGGTAAACTAAGGATATGAACTCTCAAACTCTCGCCAGGAAAGCCGCGAATGTTTAACTCCCATGAGAGAGAAATGCTACCACGCACACATCAAGTCGGAACTGGCGAACGCCGCGTGTGTGAGGACTGCCGGTGGCTCGTTCATGGCCTAATGGAGGGTTGCTATATGAACGAACGACTTGAAAAAAATATTATTCGCCAAGATTATAAGGAAAGATTAACACGATCCACAGTATTTAGCATTCAATGTGTATCACGCTTGCTTAAACCGGAAGTTTATTTCCCAAGAAAATAACTGGCCGTCAAAAAATTAGAGCGCCACATACGTTCAGATGTCCGCGGAGAGCTATTATGCGATTAGGTGGAGAATTAATTGACACTCTCCCAACTCAAAAACCGGTACCAGAAAAGGGCCTTTTTGCGTGACGTCACACCGGGTATTCTGCTTGCCAGCTCGTGCCGACGAACGCGTTTTAAGCACAACGTTCATAGAGTCTCTGTCAGCTAAACATACTCTTAATGCCTTAATATCGCTGAATTGTCAATATCTGACATAAATTTTTCCTCGCTGTCTTGCTGAACATATCCCTGATGTCATCATGTATTCCGATTATTGGCACAGAAATTGGACAATCTCCGCGAAAAAAAAAAAAAATCGTTTTTAACTCGCTGTGTTTCGATGATCTGTGTACGGAAATACTTGAAAACAAAACCTGAAATATATAAGTTGCGGTTGAGAACAAAATTAACGGTATTATTGTAATTCATGTTCTGAGGTAGAATTTCGTCTTACATGACAAAGTCTAAGTTTTCTTTTTCCATTTTAATATGTCAAATAACTCAAATTACATAGAATACTGCACTTCTCAGCGTTTCGTTTCGTTTTGTTTTGGTTTCGTCTGTTCGTGTATTGTCAACTTTGCTGCACCGAGTACGTATGTTATTGACTAGAAAGTAGTTCCGGCGGTAACGCTAGCTTGGAAGCTCTGTAAACGCGATCTCGTACGATAGAATTACGGCAAAAATATCAGTAATGGGCGAAGAATTTGTACAAAATAGCCTTTTATTGGAGTTTGAAGTATCTGTGGATGAGGCTGATCTGAGTGATGAAGAATTCAAGAGGGAAGTGAAGAAGCTGAAAATGAAGAGGATTTTGATGAAAGTTGGGGGGACGATAGTGGCGAAGAAGACGACGGGGAAATAGGAGAGCACGACGCCGACGTTGCCCCTGGAGAGGAAGACGAGGCACTGGTGCAACGGTGGAGCTGGATAAAATTAACCCACGCCCTTTGTAGACTGGAAAACCTCCCCTGTCCAGCTGGCATCTTTCCCGGTGCACGGTGTACGGTTCCTGTCTTGTACGTTGTGCCACAATGCATGACCATGCATCGGTCTCCCGATGGTTTATTTCGTCCATTTTGTTTGGATGGTCCTTCATCTTCAGCCATAGTGATCTCAAACCAATAAATGTTTCAGAGAATAGATGGTTATTTCTATCAAACTGCACGTATAAGTTAAATTCAACTATGTTTGTGTTGGCTTTGTTGGACTGCGTATCTCACGATCTGCATAACCTCTCTCTCGCGCAGGTAATGTAAATCCGCCAGGGCAGCTGGCGATCAGATTAGGTAGAACCAGGCCTGCGCGTCTGGCCAAGCCGCTGGCGGCCAGCCCATACGCAGCAGCCGAGCAGCAATCTCCAGCTGCCAAAGAGCCGCATTACCGCTCCAACCGCATTACCCGCGTATGAATTCGTAACCCCAGCAGAATCGCCTCGACCTTATTCCAACTCGTCTAGAAATTGATACAAAGTTTCTATTCTTTAATTATATGTTATTCATAATGATTTACTTAAGGCAAGTAATTAATACCCACTACCCTTTTTCATGGTGCAAAGAGGTAAAGTCTCCGTCTGTCAAAAGTGCAAATTGCCGACCGACTGGGAACAGCTGGTAACACCTTGGGGGTCGGTCCTTTTACCCTTTACTTTTCAGCGTTTTACTCACAAACAGAACATTTCTTAGAATCTTAAGATGGAGATAATGAGATGTAAAATGCAAACGATGTTATATTAGGCCTATATTTCATTTACATAAGGGCAAAGAAGTTAAATAACACAGAAGTTCAGGGTTGTCTTTCCAGCTAATACTCTGTGTATAGTTATGTACCCGGAAGTTGCTCGCAAGTCCACGAACCCATCTGTGACGTCACAGCTAAAGGCCGTTTTCAGACAG
The DNA here is from genome assembly GCA_001188425.1 of Eucidaris tribuloides. NCBI lineage: Eukaryota > Metazoa > Echinodermata > Echinoidea > Cidaroida > Cidaridae > Eucidaris > Eucidaris tribuloides. The sequence continues at coordinate 26,211 of JZLH01S0130629.1, forward strand.
CGAACGAGCAAATTCGGCCCTGAGAGTAGGGTGATGTTTTCACTCTGATTTCGCTTTTATGGAAGAGTAATATTGCTTAAATGACATTCAAGCTCATTGTATGGCTTATAAGCTATCTGTAGATATGTATATCATCGTATTTATGTTTTTTCTATAAATGTCTCCTTTAAACTTGTTTACTGTCGGTCTACCCATTTTCTTATTGCTCGCTAATTTAAAAGAAGTCGTCCGTATGGAAATGTTCTAAAGATGCTCCTGTAAATGAGTTGACAGTCAATTATGTATCGATTAATGTGATGATGGAATAATATCAACTCCTACCAGTACAAAGCATTTCTGTTTTAAGCTGTTTAATGGGATGTCAATTTTCGATAGCCATTGTGTGTTAACTGGTAAAGAATGTACTTGCTATATTATTTCTCTCTTGTACCCATTGGAGACGATTTGATTTCACTATAACACGCATATTCCATAGACCCCAACTCAGGACAACTTGTAGTCTCCAACAGGTTAAAGATTGCGTTCAGGATTTGCACGCCAAAACCGGCAAAATGAATTAAATCAGCTTAAATCATTCAAAATGTGAAGAAATGAATGAAATCTGTGGGTAGAATACGTAAATGGTGAATATCTGGACAGTTAAACTTCAAAATTTGCAAAGCAACGGCCAGTGCATGGGCTGTTCCATTAGTTTCATTTTGTTTAGAACTCCTTATCATCTGTTATCATATGCAGAATTTTTACCTGGAGCTTCGTCGCCAACACCAAGGTATAGATAGCACCCCAATAACAACTCGACAGCTAGAATCCATGATCCGTCTGACAGAGGCCAGGGCCAGGCTGGAGCTGAGGGAACAGGCCACTGAAAAGGATGCCCAAGATGTGGTGGACCTCATGAAATTCAGGTTGGTAGAGGGGAGAGGTGGGATGGGGGAGGAGGGGATGCCCTAGATGTGGGTATCATGACAATCGGGTTGGTAGAGAGGAGAGGTGGGGTCGAAGGGAGGGGGAGGAGATGCCCAAAATGTGATGAATCTCATGAAATTCAGGTTGGTAGAGAGCAGATGGGGGGGGAGGGGATGCCAAGATCTGTGATAGACACCATAAAATCTAGGGTGGTACAGAGGAGATGTGGGGGTGGGGGATGGGAGGATGCCCAGATGTGATAGTCCTCATTCATGGAGTTCATGGAGGTAGAGAGGAAGAGGTAAGGGACTGATCATGAGGGTTATATTTATTTAAAGGTGGATTCCATGTTCCCTCTCTCAATCCAGATTAAAATGGTAGATGTCATCTTTGCTTATTTTTGTTTTATACTAAGTAAGAATATATGAAAGATCAATATCAATTATTAGAGCAAGAAACCAGGTCAAAATTAAATTGCTAATTTTTCCCTCCATTAGTCAACTTAGTAGTCTATCACCTATTCACCTTACTTTTTAAGTGAACCAACCCTCAGTCTAGAAATAATTCAAGTATATGTTGCCAGTCTAAGAATGTTGAAGTGTTAGGTTTTTTTTTTTCACAATTGCAGAAAAATAATATAAAAAGATTAAATAAGTATGAGTATTCACCATGATATAAAGTACACCTCAACTGATTGTGTCAGTATATTTTGTACATGATTTTCTGCTGTATGTGTACCCACACCAGTATTTAAGATAAAACCTCAACCACTTGAGAGCAAACGTCTATATTTCTATTTATTTCATTAAAGACGGTATAATTTATTTTCCTTTGCAGCATGATTGACACATATTCAGACCAATTTGGATTTTTGGACTTCCAAAGATCTCAGCATGGTTCTGGAATGAGCAGTAAATCACTGGTATGTTGGAAAGTTCTTTTTTTGTTGTAAAATTTACCTTCCAATGAAGTTATAAAGATCAATAAGACTTCTGTATGTTCTATATTTGTGAAAGAAGTTTGCTTGGCAGGAGTGAAATTAGATATTACTGACCTAAAACAATATGATGTACCATGCAGGCAACATAAACGAGCTATCAAACAGAAAGACACTCGTCAAGTTGGCATTACTTTTTCTTTCCTTTTGGGGTAGGGGATGGGGGATTTTGCAATTGTTTACCCATCAGAAAAAAAATGTGACCTTTCACTGCTTCAATACTTATGATATAGATATGTTTTTTCTTTTTTGTTGGGGGGGATGACTATATGATTTCCAACAGATGTAATAAATACAATAAATCTATAGACATGGAAGCTAAGTTTAAGTTCATTTTCAGATTCAAAATTATGTGTTTACATTTCTACTGTAGCATTGCCCACTTTCAAATCCACATGCTTTCTACCCAATGAACTAAAGGAAGATGTAACCAGCATCTAACAGGAATAAGTTACAAAATTCTTTAAAATTCAAAGCATGCAATATTCTGTATTCTTACCTTTATAGTATGGTGCAATATAGCCAGGAATAGGATGTCATCAACAAAACATTCATTACAAACACTCAAATTGGCAATATTTTAGTACATTTCTTTCCCTGTGGAGAATTCTTCTTCTTCAATGTTGGTGTAAATGTCAGTTCATGCCTACCAATCAGATCGCACGTGCGCTGGCCTTGAGCTGCCCTGACATGACCAATGCATGCCGCCGACACCTGTTAATCATGCTGTATTAATTTATGCACTTTTTGAATCAATAAGCTCCTCCCCCTGTAGCTGTTTCGGCCATCTTGGACTATTTGACAATTTCGCAAAGACATAAAATTAACAGAAATTTACCAATTGATAGGACCTTGCCTAGGTAAGTGTCACACAGTACCCCTTATTTAGGCTCTCTTTGTCACCATGTACCATAATTCTCACAATACTCACAATATCAATTTTTTTCTTAACTTATTCCCGTTAGTTGCTGGCTGCATCTTCCTTTAAAATTTGGGATAGAGCTTGTTTATTAGTAACCCTCCACACATCCTGGGATCATGTTCAACACATTATATTGACCAAAGTAACATATCATGATTTGACTTTTTGCTCACAGTGAGTGTACAATCATTTGAGCCAGGAGTCACAGAGAGTTATTTGACAAATAATTTGACTCTTCAAACAAGTCAGTCATTCTCTACCAAGATATGGCACTTACCAGTGTCAAAATGTCATGAACTGTCACATATTATCAGTCGCCAGGTAAATAAAAAATAAGACACTGTTGAATCCAAATCTAGTCAGGGTTTTACAAGCAAACTCAATCCCAAAAATAATGTATGTTTTTCCACTGATATCACCATTGTTCTTTTAATTGTAGACCAGAAATATAAAAATATTATGTATATTATATTCTGTCATGTACTTTGTATGTATCATACAGGCAAAAAAGTTTGTTGCACTTTTGAATCGCGTGGCTGAGAGGACGTACAATAACTTGTTCACCCTTCAACATATGAGAGAGATTGCAAAGGTAGATGTTCATTCTTTTGAGTTGTGTATAATGTAAATATTGTGATTTCCTACTTCTAAATGTCTGTAAGTCACCAGACTGTATCTGTTTTGTGTTGATGGGTCAAATATGCATTTAATAATTGTAAGATATATCTAATTTCTAAACTTATAACATTTTTAATTTATTTGTCTGATGGTCTATTGTATTTAAGTCATATTTTTATTGAGTTTTATTTATTTTTTTCTTTATCAGAAAATTGTGCACATGATTTGAACACTACAGTTAACTGTAGTCTTTGATTTCAGTAGCACCAGAAAAAAGAGAGACAATTTACTCATATGCCTATGATAGTCAATGAATATGTCATGAAAACTTACAAGTGTCCTAATTACATTTTATTGGATGGACTCAAAAATCCTGAATGAATTAATTTTCATCTGAAGATTAATGATGGCATTTTTCTCTGTTCATCTCTTGCAGGAAGCCAACATCCAAATTGCAGACTTTGAAGGATTTGTAGCCTCACTGAACAATCAGAATTACCTCTTGAAGAAGGGTCCAAAGGTCTTCCAGCTCCAGACTGCCTCGTTCTAGTGTTCACTAATTAGCACTTTAACCCTATCAGGATTGGGTTTTATGTCTATCTGGCGGTGGGAGTGGGGGTGGGGGGGGGGGGCTGATTCCAGGAACATCATTTCAGGCTGAAGAGTCACGCCTCGTTATATAATCCAAATTATATTGTGTCAGGCAGAAATCTTCCAGGTTCTACCAGCATAATGAATTCGTGGAAGAGATTGAAGCCATATATGGTCACTTGATTACTCAGTTACATTCCAATTTTTGTCTCACCTGAACAAAGTTCCAGAGACCTAGTAATCACTTTTCCTGTTAGTCTGTTGGTCTGTTTCGAAAATGTTAAAGTTTTTGTTTAACTTGCTCTCATTTCTTTATTTCTGCATCAATTGTGTTCATACTTGGTACAAATGATCCTTAGGTAATACCACATTGTGTTGATGAAGATGATGAGGTCTAAGGTCATCTAGGTCAAAAGGTTAAATGATATGAGGTCATGTGCATCATTTTTCTTGTTACGAAAATGTTAAAGTTTTTGTTTAACTTGCTCTCATTTCTTTATTTCTGCATCAATTGTATTCACACTCGATACAAATGATCCTTGGGTAATGCCACATGTGTGTTGATGAGGATGATGAGGTCAGAGGTCATCTAGGGGTCAAAAGGTCAAATGATATGAGGCCATGTGCATCATTTTTCTTAAAGTTTTTGTTTAACTTTCGCTCATTTCTTTATTTCTGCATCAATTGTATTCACACTCGATACAAATGATCCTTGGGTAATACCACATGTGTGTTGATGAGGATGATGAGGTCAAAGGTCATGATCTAGGAGTCAAAAGGTAAAATGATATGAGTTACGAAAATGTTAAAGTTTTTGTTTAACTTTCGCTCATTTCTTTTTTTTTTTTTGCATCAATTTTATTCAACTTGAGCATATGATCATTGTGTATTATTGTCACATATATGATACCTACAAAGGTTACATCAAAGGTCATCTAGGAGTCAAAGGGTCATAATTCATGTTTTATTGATCGCGAAATCAGGCGAGACTCGTACGAACCACCTTGTTTAGATACTGATACAAAGATATTAATTCACACTGATCTCCAGATTCAAAACCACAAGACAGCTAAGGACTCCAAACTTTCCAAAGTGCCTGTCTTCTTAAGGCCACTATACACCGCACGACGCGACGGTTCACGATGAGACGGTTCGGTCGCGGACCGTTTGTCGTGGAAGACCGAACATGTTCAGTCTTTGCTAAAAACCATCTTGTCGCATCGTGAATCACTACACATCGCAAGATAAATCGATCTTCCCTTGTCGCCGACCGTCGCGTTGTGTGGTGTATAGCGGCCTTAAGTCTATAATATGCAAGCATATGATGCAATTTCCTGTTGTTTTCTTAATATTACATATATGTTGTGGATTATGGATTATGAGTGATTTGCCAATAACTTTAGTCCTGTGGTAAACAAACCAATCACCACACAATCATTTCCATTCACACCAAAGACTAGATTTATTGATTGTAGTTGATTGTTAATTTGACATAAGTAATTTATTGGATTCTACAAAGTGTTTGAAATGGTCTGTGGAAAATCCCCCAATGCACACATCCCCTCTGAAAGTAAAATAATTTCTCAAATATGTCACGAACTGTTGGTTGGCTGGGAATGAAAAAAGTTGTGATTATTTTATAGTAATCCTACTTTGACAATGCAAAATTCTCATTTGACTTATGACTTGAGATATGTTGATTTGATAAAAGTGAATGTGTCTTGTCCAATTAGTGTTTTCATGTCATTTAGGTTCACTTATTTGATATGCTATTATTTGTTTTGGGGATGCTAAAGAAATGTTGATTTTCCAATTCACTTTCTGTTCTCTCTTTGGAGTATGTTGATTTCTACAGTGTGTCTCAAAAAAAATTGTGCAAGTGAAAACAGCCCTCTTTGGCGATTAGAAAATACTCTTGTGACATCATGCTTACATCAACGTCACGAGCATAGTCTTAGCTTTCAAATACCGTTAGTTTTGTTCAATTTGCTTATCTTAATCTTGAGATATGTTAATTTTAATAAGAAAGGGTGAAATCACAATTGTGCCACTTTTACTGCATTCCCTTGAAAAAGTGACACAATTGTGATTCCACCCTTGTGTTGTTTACAAGATATCTCGAGATTAAAACAAGCAAATTGAACAGAACAAATGGCATTTGAAAGCTGAGACTTTGCCCTTGACGATGATGTAAGCATCACGTCACAGGAGTATTTTCTAATTGCCAAAGAGGGCACTTTTTACTTGCACAATTTTTCGAGACATGCTGCAGCACTTCTCAAAAAATTGTACAGGTGAAAAGCGCCCTCTTTGACAGTTAGCATTAGTGGCGTCTTCGACATGCCTTCTGTCGAAAAACTTGTCGAGATAACAGTATTTTGACTGAAAGACGATATGTCGAGAGAGATTTTATCTTTTCGACAACAACACACATGGTATCAAAGTAATAAATCAGGACCTAACAATGTCATCTCCCCAGGCAATCACTTCTAAAAGCAAGCATTTTTTTCTTTCTCACGCTGGCAGAAGGTTATAGAAACTGAGAACCATTGTTCTGAGTGTAAATCTACACCATAAGAATCTTGGTTCCCCGGAAATTGACGATGGGTTAAGCCCTGGCATGCAGCGTGGTAATAGGATCCATGCATGCAGTGAGCCAGTTAATTGAAAGTCCAAAGTTCAAAATTCCACATGCTGCTTTCAATAGCGATGTGGTCATCATTGGGGCCCCCTGGCAGGCTGATTATCCCCTGTAGTATAGCCACAATACAGGTGTATTTAAACATGAATAGGTACTGTGGTGTAAGTCTGTCTTATGAATTCAATGTCCCAATTTATCTGACCATTGTTTTGTCGACAGCTGTGTCTGTCGGCTAGATATTTGAGGTGACATATCGCCAGAGAAATTTCTATTTGACGACGCCACTACCACTAGTTAGCATATACTGCTGTGACATATGTTAACGTCAACATCAAGGGCGAAGTCTTAGCTTTCAAATGCTGTTTGTTCTGTTCAAATTCCTCATTTTGATCTCGAGATACCTTGTAAGCAACAAAAGGGTGGAATCACAATTGTGTCACTTGTATGGGAAGAGGACCTGTTGCCTCACTGACTGTAGTAAAAGTGGCACATTTGTGATTTTACCTTTTCGTTGTTAATTGAACATATCTCAGGATTAAAACAAGCAAACTGAACAGAACAAACGGCATTTGAAAGCTAAGACTATGCCCTTGGTGATTGTAAGCATCACGTCACAAAAATGTTTTTCTCATTACCAAAGAGGGCACTTTTTTGACTTGCACAATTATTTTTGAGACACACTGTATTCAGCAGAGTTTTAAAAATTCTCTCATTACACAGTTCAGCTTATCTGAAATTTCATTAGTCTGAAGTAAAGCCAATATCAAATAAGTGTATGATGATTTTTCTCCATCTTAAACCAAGTTCAAGATGCATGTGTTAAATCAAAATTTATTACATGATTAAAATGGACGACATTATTGGTTTAGTATTCTTTAATTTTTTAACCTTTGTACAATGAATGCAACTCAAGTTTAATGGTGAAAGTTCAATGTCAATATGTTCAATACCAATCCACATCTGTCCATAATTAATTACCATTTGTAAATTTGCCTTGTTAAGACCCCCCCATAAAAGTAATAATAATAAAATGATGATAATAATAATAATAATAATAATAATAACAATAATAATGATTATAATAATGACTATCTTAGGGCGCATTCTTTTGTTTTCGGCCTATTCTATTGATTCCCCTTAATTCACACTTTTTTCGCCTCAACGCTCTCCTCCCTATTGCGACGGAATAAACTCTTTCATGTGGATTCCCCCTATGGTGGCTTTTAATGTTGTAATAATAATAATAATATTTAAAAAAATAAAAATCAAATCAAATCAAAAAAATAGAAAGGAACGGTAAAAAATGCAACTTTGGTCTTTAATGAACTGAAATTTAAATTGTTTCATCTTTAAAGTTATGTAGAATTAAAAACAATGTGTAATGTTTGATCCCTGACAATAATTACAGTTGCAGTAGATCACTATACAAGAGACCATATTTTATGCATGGGTCTTACAGTTTACAATGTTTTCACAGAAAGTACATATTCCTCAGATTTGTTTTGTCTTACTACTTGTAGATAATACTCCGATTTTACCAGGTCACTGTTTTGGCCAGGGAGGGTAGGCATTGCTTTGTGGATGTAGCAGATTAAAATGTGAGGATAAGAGGATGTATGAAATGGAACAAGCTTATATCTGTAATTGTAATATTTTTTGTCATTCCTTACCCTTTCCCAAAACAAAACCAGCCAATAGACGGAATGGTTATCAAAAATAGCATGTGGCTAATACTTTTCAGTGAAATAGCTATTTTATTGCACATAGGTAATTCTACTCAGAAAAAGAAAATAGAGGGAGACAAGTTTGTCACAAATTTCTCAGAAATTAATTACTCAAAATAGGATATGACATCAGTGAATTTCAAGTTATTATGTTCCTGTTGCATTTCCAACAGATGCACATTTACCCTCTGGAAGTAAACATTTTTCAGAACTTCAGGATTTGTTGCTCAGCTGGGCAGGAAATCAACTACAGCTAAGTTGTAATTAGCTTCCAATCTCTGAACACCCAAATTAAATTAATTTCACATATGCAACTTAAGGATGCTGACTTCAGTGTATCTCAAAGATCTAATGACTTCTGTCATTGTTTTAATCAAAATGTAAATAAACTACTACTAATGTCAGCTGGTGCAGTGACTGCTGATAATGTTTGAAGCTATTACAAATCAAAAGTAAATAACAAAGTGTAAATATGTACTTGGAAAGCAGCAAGTAGCAAAATGTTTATATCATTGTCTAATTTATTAAAATGTATATTGTCTCAGTTGTGTAAAGAAGACAGAATATATCCTTTTATTTATATTTGCTGACTCTGTTTTTTGTCTTTTTGGTATCACAATGAAACTTTTTGTGATAGATTGTGACTTGTGTCGGAATGTCCGTCTTGCTGACATGAAGATGTAATTGTGTGATTGAGTATACAAGTGTCTGAAAGGGGAAGGGAAAGGAACCATCAAGAGATTTTAATCACATAATAAGATACATATGACTCCCCCCCCCCCCCCGAACTTTTCATCGAAAGTTACAGAAAATTTCTGTATTACAGTGGTCTCCACTTAATGGGGTAACAGGTAATGGGGTACTCGTGTTAAATGGGTAAAATTTGGCGAAACATTTATTATGCTTCTTATTGAAATTTACTCCATTTAATTGGGTACTGCTGTTAAATGGGTAAAGAAAAATGCCTTGCAAAAGCCTACCCCATTAAGTGGATACCACTGCACCACCATATTTGGGTTGATTTTAGCCACTACAAAACCTCTGAATATTCTTACTGGAATGGGTTTTAGGAGATTGATGGGGCCCGTTGACACCTTTCCCACACCCTTACAGAATCCCCAACCAGCTCCCCCCAAGCCAAAACTTATTTCATTGAAGTTGAAATGCAGTCAGAGTCAGATATTGGGGTTCATCAAAAATTAACTAATACCAATATTGCAATATCTCTTTAAATCACTCACAAAAATAACAAGATTGGGAGCAGTCTTTAATTTAGAACATATACTACCAGGTTCAGCACTAGGATAAGATATGAGGGGTGGAAGCAAAAATAACAAAGGAAAACCCCTGATTTTCTGTATTTTGAAATTTCAAATGTTTTGCGGCAAATCTGCGTATGACAAGGTTCAAAATCTTAACCACCATTTGACTGACAAAATTGTGAAAAAAATATTTAAGGGGGAAAATTACATGTTAAAAAAGAATTTAGGTCGTTTGTAGGGTAAAAATAAATGTATTTTCAGTTTTTGAAACATAGAACCTTGTATCTTTCATACTTTTTGAGGAAAAATCAGATTTATGGCCATTTTTGGCAAAAAAAGGCCGTTTTGAGGTGATAAAATTTTTCACCAGCAACTTTGAAATGGTTGTAGTATTCACAAAATAGGATTAATCTCACCTTTTTTGGTATATTTTCATGAGTTCCTAGCATATTCTTTCCAGTGAGACTGTATTTGCTGTAATTTACTACATACTTTACATGTGGTAACCCAAAGAAATTACCCTTTGCCGTGACAAATGATACCCCAAAAAAGCCCATTTTCAGAGTGATGCGCCTTTTGAACCACTCTAACATCTGATAGGAAGGGGCTAGAAGGCTGAATTTCCCCTCGTTTTATGCAGACTTTAATTAGCTTCGAGCTTATTAGGATTTGATTTTACTTTAACTAAAAAACTGGAGAAAAATGCAAATATGCTACTCCCACCCCAAAGTGTGAAAAAATCAGGCCATTTGTTAAAAAAAAAATTATTTTAGGAAAACCAATCACGCCACAGGCCTGAAAATTGAATATACTTCCCCATAAGTGATTAGATTTCTGATACAGTAGCCCTCATACTTTTTTCAAAATATTTTTTTTTAACAATTTCAATTTACTGATTTTGGATCCAAATATCAAAAACACACCCTGTACAATCTACTAAAACTACCCACCTGTTCTTATGAATACACTATGCATACATTAGTTGTTGCTATGTCTGGCAAGCCTCCAGCCAGCTGTCAGGTTGCTAAGAGCAACCTTTGTCAGACAGAATGGTATACATAAAATGTGTATTTACTATGAAACTGGTCTAAGGGCAACATGTGCCCTAGTCTGGCTTCCATACATTTACATGTACATTAACCTGTCTCTATATTGATAAGGAAACTATTATCTTCGGTCACTGCTTTGAATAATACAAGAGTTTTGATTAAAGGCAAAGTAAGTATGTCCGGGGGTAAAACAGTCGGAGAGTGAGCGTACTATGGAGGTCAAAAAGTTGCATGGTCTAGAATGGAGACTACATATGCCCATTAGCTTCACTGCAACATACCCAAACAAAAAAAATTATGACATATCTAAAAAACGAAAGCATATTTTGCATTTCTGACTTCAAAAATGAATTCGGCACAAAATTTCAGTCTAGAAAACACATCTTTCATTATGAAAACATAAAGTTCATATTTTTGGTATTTGGCAGTCAAATGGTAGAATCTTGAACCTTGTCATATGGTACAGCGGTACCCCGGTGGAGCGTGTGGTGCATCATCTGTAGAAAGAATTCAGTGTTTCTTTCAACTAGTGATTACGACAAGGCTTAAAGGTAAAGTCCACCCTGATGTTAAGTTAGTTGTAATGAAAGCAGAAAAATGAGAGAAACATATTAATGAAAGTTTGGCAAAAATCAGAGAATAACAAAGTTATGAAGTTTCAAAGTTTTAATTTTGTGATGTCGCATGTGAGCAGCTCCCATTTGTCATGTAATATAAATTCCATAAATTAATTAAATTTTTATAATGGTTCATGATAATGGATTTTTTTTAATTAATTTTTGTATTAATGTTTCTGATCATATATACAATACACAGATAAAATCATTTTCAATTTTCTGAGGAAATTGTGATTTATGGAATTCCTATATATGTACATGACAAATGGGGTAGCTGCTCGCATGTAATGCAGGCTTTCAAGCGCTCCTACTTTTCCTACTTTTTCCTGCTTTGTTTACTCTCCTCCTACTTATCCTACTTTTTTCCCTAAAACTCCTACTTTCTCCTACTTTTTTTGTAAAAACCTTGCGAAAAATAAAAAATGCTATTGATCATATAAAATGCTGGAGTAGTGAGTAGTCATTTCCCGCGAAAATAAAAAAAATGCTATTGATCATATAAAATGCTGGAGTAGTGAGTAGTCATTTCAGGTATTCACAGTCCTACTTTTCTCCTACTTTTAGCCCTTTATATCCTACTTTTCTCCTACTTTTTCCTAAATTTAGCTCCTATTTTTCTCCTCCTTTTTCACCATGGTCCACTTGAAAGCCTGATGTAATGTCACAAATTTAAAACTTTAAAAATTCATAACTCTGTTATTCTTCAATGGATTTCGCCAAACCTTCATTAGCCTAATAGGTTTCTCGCACTTTTTTGTTTTTATTAAAATCGACTTGGCATCAGGGTGAACTTTCCCTTTAAATCTTTTCAGCGAATTGAAAGATGAATTTCATTGATACTATGCCCCATGGGGAAAATATGCTCTTTCACCTACTTGCACATATCAAGAAATAGCATTTGGTAATAATTCTACATTGATACAAAAGTTGAATCAGACATTTTCTTTACAAATCAATCACCAAATAAAAACAAACAAACAAACAAACAAAAGAAAACAGTGAAAATAAGGTTGATATATCATTCCTGGTTTGGATCAAGTTTTATGTTTTTTTATCAATGTGTTTGAATGCAGAGGAAGACAAACTGGCTTTAAACAGCAATGTGAGAAGATGGAGTCGAATATAGCAATTGTTTATTAGGCTGACTTTATGACTACTTTTATCACATTTAGATTTAATTTAACAACCTTGATTCTTACTCAACAGTCTTGAAGTTAATGTATTAACCTCTCTTAGTAGCTATAAGGCCTCCATTTTTCCGCGATACGGAAAACGGAGAAAAATTGCGGAAATAGAAAGTGTAACGCGGAAAATGGGAAAGCATGAAGTGCTGAAGTAATAACCTTCGTAGTAAATTACAAAATGAACAAATATTAAAGTGTTTAAAATTATTCTCTAACTAAATAATACCATTACCAAACATGACAGTAACTTTAATCACCCTAGCCAACCCCTCTGCCGGCCGTCTTTCTCACTACCATGACGGTCGGCTTCAGCAAGGTACATGTATTTCAAATAGCTGAAATTTGAGTTGTAATCATGCAAGTTTATGGGGTCTTGGGTCTTTGTTTTATAGACCCCCATAATATATGGTGTTTATATACGTGATTTTGAGTAACGCGGAAAATCGCGGAAAATTGGGAATTTGAAAGACGGAATTTTGATTTTGTAAAACGGAAAAATGGAGGCCTTAGCTTATATTACAGGGTTTTGATATTATTTGCCAGTATATAATTTCATATTGGCTCAGAGAATATGGGGAGGGGGGTGTGTTGCGTCACAAATTGTCGCCGGCGACAATTTGTGACGATTTGTGAAAAACCTGACGGCACAAATTGTCGCCACCGGCACAAATTTTCGCCGGCGACAATTTGTGCCCGGAGTTGACGGCACAGACTGTCGCCAGCCAGATCAAATCACATTTAACTGTTTGTGGGTATGTGGGTGTATGTCAGTATGTGTTCGTGTGTTTGTAGGTGTATGTGTGTGTCTGTTTCTATATGTGTCTGTATGTTTGTCTGTCTGTGTGTGCATGTGTATGTCTGTATGTGTCTGTGTGTCTGTATGTGTCTGTGTGTCTGTCTATGTGTCTGTTTGTGTGTCTATATGTGTCTGCATGTTTGTCAGTGTGTGTTTGTGTGTGTATCTGTGTGTCTTATGTGTCTGTTTGTGTGTCTATTTGTGTCTGTGTGTTTGTATATGTGTGTCTGTTTGTGTATGTGTGTCTGTCTGTATGTGTTTGTGTCTATATGTGTCTGTGTTTTGTCTATGTGTGTGTGTCTGTCTGTCTGTATGTGTCCATTTTGGTGTATTTGAGTATGTGTCTGTTTGTGTGTATGTGTGTTTGTCTATGTGTGTCTGTCTGTGTGTCTGTATGTTTCTGTTTGTGTCTCTGTATGTGTATGTGTGTTTGTGTGTCTGCATGTGTCTGTTCTGTTTGTGTAAATGTGTGTAAATGTGTCTGGATGTGTGTAGTCTGTATGTGTCTGTTGTTTGTTTGTGTGTCTGTGTGTTGCGTGTTTGTCTGTATGTGCCTGTGTGTCTGTATGTATGTCTGCGTGTTTGTGTGTCTGTATATTTCTGTTTGTTTGTAAGTGTCTGTGTGTCTGTTTGTCTTTTTGCATGCATGCATGTGTTTATGTGTCTGTTTATTTGTATGTGTGTCTGTCTGTCTGTCTGTATGTGTATGTTGGTGTGTATGTGTGATTGTATGTCTAATTGTGTGTCTGTTCGTGATTGTGTGTCTGTGTGTATGTACCTGTGTGTCTGTATGTGTTTGTGTGTGTACGGTATGTGTCTGTGTGTCCCTGTGTCTACATGCGTATCAATATATGTCTGTATTTGTGTGTGTGTCTCTGTGTCCGTTTATATGAATGTGTGTTCGTTTGTGAGTGTCTGTGTGTTTGTGTGCTTGTATGTGTCTGTATGTGTCAGTTCTTGTATCTTTATGTGTCTGTTTGTGTGTCTGTATGTACATACAGAGAAACACGAACAGACACATTTAGACACACACAAACACACAGACATACAAATAGACACACAGACACATACAAACACACAACACACAGTCACATAAACAGAAGACACATACAGACTAGACACATACAGAGACACAGATAGACACATTCATACACACAGACACACAGATAAACACACATACATAAAACATACACACACGGACACACAGGCATGCATAGATACATACATAAACACACATGCACACATACCCACACAGACATACAGACACAAACAGACACACAATTAGACACAGAGACAAACACACAAACCCACGGACACACAGATATAGATACACACAGACGCACAGACTCACACACAAACAACAGATAAATACAGACACACAAACAGACACTTACAACAAACAAAAACATACAGACACGAAAACACATGGAAAAACACACAGACACACACAAACACAAAGACATACAACAGACATACAGACACATACAGAAAAACACACAACACACAGACACACAAACAGACAACAGACACATACAGACACAGACACACACAGACACATACAGAGACATGGACAGACACATTCAGACCCAAAGAAAACACACAGACATACATACAAACACACAGACACATACATACAAACATACAACGACAGACAGATACAGAGTAGACACATACAGACACATACACACACAAAGACATACGAATGCAAAGACACTTACGAACACATGAACAAACAC
>JZLH01S0130648.1:0-13633 GCA_001188425.1 Eucidaris tribuloides
GTTATTAATATTATTTTCCACCATCTCTCTAATTGATACACAGTGTGATGAGAGGAAGCCCAACGTGATCCGTATTGCTCCCGCACCTCTCTACTGCAAGTTTGATGATGTGTGGCGCTTCATCAACACGCTGCAGAACATCTTAGAATCCACCAAGTCCTGCACGGACTTCGAAGCTGACCTCGATTAGAAGGTGGTCTCAGTAGGAAGAAGTTTTGAATCCGTTCAGTCGTTGACGACCGCTACTTGTCGAACCATTCCAAATTTCCACAGAAGTTTATACGGGGATACAGTTCAGAAGGTTACAAATCTTCCCAGGGGTGACATAACCTTGTACAGTCAAACCTGCTCTGATAAAAATCTAGTGTCTATATATGGAAAGCTGATTATTCAAAACAGGGTTCATTAGCCAGTGTGATACCTGATCTCTGGAAGTAAAATAGAACACTATACATTGTTGTTACACCCTCTACACATGAACCTGATGCCAAATGGATATAGTTCAAATTGTGTCAATTGTTACATACATGTGTAATGATGTAATTTTGAAACAAGCTGCCTTACATATTCAAGTCTGTTTTATTTTCATAGTCGAAATGAACGGTCCACTGCTGAGGTGGAGTGGAATTATACCCTCTTTTGACACAAATGATGTAAATTGGGAACTAGTGTTTCCCACAATGCAATGCTAACAGCCTGGTTGTTTGATGGAATATGTTTATTGTGCTTTGTGTCTTGCAGTCTACACACAATGGTGCCCTAAAAATATATCTTCATGCCTATGTGCCTGTATTTTAAGACTACTTAGTAACTTTGTGTCCTCTCTGTGGTTCTTTTGCTCCTTGATAGTGGACCTTTAACCCTAAAAAGAATTGGAGGGGGGGGGGCTAAAAAGCCCCCTCAACTTTTCGCACGCTAACTACGTAATGTATGAATTCTTGCCCCAGTGCTTCATGACTTTTGTCTTTTGAATCTCATGCATCTTTTGAGACCACATTTGCGACATCCAGGGTGTGGTTCAGAAGTTATCCAGCATTTCATACTTGCATGTCGGACTAAAAATACCTCAACATCGTGATTTCATGTACAGTTTTTAATACAAAGTGTGTTTTTCAGCCCCAATTCATAAATGTGTGATTATTTTTGCTTTTACGGAGTAAAATTAATTAATTTTATGCTGTTTATGATCGCAAACTTGTCTCCAACAAATATTGGAAAAACAGTGAAAAAAACAGTGAAAAAACAAAAGGTAAAAAATAAAGAAGTACGTTAGAAATTTTTAAAAACAATGAAATACATAAAAAATTAATTCTGAATTAATTTAATATACTGTGTACATGTATACTAGATGGTTTGTGTTTTCAAGATCACAAGCGGCTTGGTCTACATACATTCTGCATATTTGAAAAAGAAAATGTATGTGTGAATGCAATCGCAAGCATACACAAGTATTGGCTCTTACAAAAGTATGCCATCCTATATTAGTATCGAAATTCACAAAAGCTTTATAAAAATGAAATTTAGCATACATCAGGGCTCCACACTAACTTTTTTTCAGCTTGCCCCTTTGGCAAGTGAAATTATCACTTTCAGATTTTTATTTGCCCGAAAGAAAACTTTACTTGCCCGAAAATAAACAATAATGTACACATTCAAAATTATTTCTCCACTAAGACCTTTTTATGGCATTGGAAGTTTATAATTTTAATTCTGGGGGTTGCAAAAGGTATGATTTCTGAATTTTAAGAGTTATGAAATAAAGTACGTTGTGAAAAAAATTATGGAATTAACACCTAACAGACAATTTCACACATATTTTGTCCACTTTTTTAAAGACTTTGAACATTGTTTTTTTTTTTTTTTCGTTTGAGGGGATCACAATTTCACTTGCCTGATTGGGCAAGTAAATTTAAATATTTTGAGTTTTTCCTTGTCCGACATGAAATTGTACTTCCCCCGGGCAAGCGGGCAAAAGCTAGTGTCGAGCCCTGCATACATTCACTATTCTTGCCAAGTTGATTAATAAAGGCCACCACCATATGTGATTCATAATAATCCAGCAAATAATATCTGTTTTGTTTTCTTCAAACAAATGATATCTTTTTTGTCTAATTTTAGTTAATATGCAAATTACCCCCTAAAAAATGACGGTGTAATTCCTGAAGAAAAAAAAATATATCAATGTTAGGAAACATGACAAAGGTGTTCTTAACAGACAGTGGGTAAGAGTGTTAGAGCCAAAAAACGAAAAAGTATTACATGTATATCAATCATGATGGTAAGAAACGATTGCATAAGCCTGAACAAGGTCAACCAGAAAAAAAAATTCTTGATAAATTTGGCGCTATGAAGATATCTATGGTTTTGTACAAGAGTGTTACTGTTATAATTCTATTTACATGTATTTGTAAATGCTTATATTTTGCTTTTGTAAGAAGTCGGAGAGGTATTGAGGTTTCACTAGATGATACACAAATCAGGTCTGGCAGTCAGACTAGTTAAACAGTTGTGTAAAATTCAAGTTCAATGAGCATCGTTATGGCAGTGCATTCTGTTGAATTTTATTAGCATTATTTTCACAATACCTGACTTTTCAGCCCAGTGGGTTTTAGGTGAAGATTTATGTGAATCTTTACATTATTAATGATTTGAACTTTCTGTCCTCAATATGCTAATTTTTGGGGTGTTTAAATCATGCACACAATCTTTAAAGGAAGATGTAGCCGGCAACTAACAGGAATAAGTTCAGAAATTCTTTACAATTCATAGCATGCAATATTCTGTATTCTTACCTTACATTATGGTGCAGTATAGCCGGGAATAGGATGTTATTCAACAAAGTGTTGTACCAAACACTTAAATAAGTGATATTTGAGTACATTTCTTTCCCCATTCCAAATTCGATTTTGGGGTAATGGTCAGTTCTTGCCAACTAATCAGATCTCACATGCGCTGGCCTTGAGCCGACTTGACATGACCGATGCATGCCGCCCAGCGTGTGTTAATCACGCCATATTAATTCATTTGCTTTTTTAATCAATATGCTCCTCCCCTTGTACCTGTTTTGGCTTTCTAGGAAAACTATGCAAAACTACGCAAAACGTAAAATTAACAACAATTTACTAATTGATAAGGCCTTGCTGAGGGCAAGTGTCACATAGTATACAAATATATACTGATAAGAGAGTCTCTGGTTGAAACTATGACGAGCCCGAGGTTACGTGGACTGTACTATTTTCCAGAGGGGCGCAGCCCCAAGGGAAAATAGTTAACAGTCAACGTAACCGAGGGCATCATAGTTTCAAACAGAGACTCTCAGGATAGGATATACTTGTTTTATATCCGTCATCGAATTAAAATATTAAAATAGC
Organism: Eucidaris tribuloides; assembly: GCA_001188425.1. Lineage (NCBI taxonomy): Eukaryota > Metazoa > Echinodermata > Echinoidea > Cidaroida > Cidaridae > Eucidaris > Eucidaris tribuloides. The sequence goes on from JZLH01S0130648.1 coordinate 3,372, forward strand.
GTACAGTACATGTGTTTTGTATACACGATTTATTCGGCTTTTTAAGCTCAAATCGTGATCCCGCTGTTGGGTACTAGTCAGTCGCGGGTGGGGCAAATAGTATAGCGCCCTCATTGTTGAGAGATTAATGTACTATGGGACTCGATAAGAGTCCCATAGTACTTTATCATTGTTCTCTCCGAAAGTTATAGTACTTTCAGAACTAGACTCGCAGAATAGTGTGTTTATTTTTGATCATGTGACATACTTTTGACCAACCAGAATTCCGGAAACTTACAATGAGGGATATAATACTCCTTATTTACATTATAGGCTATCTTTATCACCATGTACACCATAATTCACACAATGTCATATTTTTTTCTTAACTTATTCCTGTTAGTTGTCAGCTACATCTTCCTTCAAATGCGAAATTTAGTTTGAAATATTTTAAATGCATCTGATGATTATATTGATACAATTTTTTTTTTCAAAGAGTACACATGACATGTAGTTGCATTGAAATGCCCTCTTCTGCTCAAATATCTAGTGTGAGAGGAAATATTGATCGTTCATATTACAGTCAATGTTAGCACATGTTTTGATGAGCTTCTTCACTGTATGCAATTCAGTTAACAGATTATGCCAGAAGTAATCAAGTTTGCCTTTTATGCATTTCGTAGTATTGTGTAAATTCTTTAATTATCAAATCGATGTCTTCAGGATGTTTTCCTAATCATTCAGGTATTAAATGAACACTTATGTTGCAATTTGAAATGTCTACATATCAATTATAATCCAATCAATTTTGTCACTTCAGTAGGAGTGTCATAATGCATATCATTAATGGTAATATTAAATGTAAGCTTGCTTGAAGAAATACAAGTCTAAAAATGAAGCAGACATATTTGTAATATATTTATATATACTGTAATCATGTACACCATACAGTCCAGCCTCGATTATACGGCCATCACTTGACCGGAGATCTCTGTTATCCGGACAATGGACTTATCAGTCATTGCCTGTAATTGATACACCTTTATCAGAAGAGTACACAGAAACCTACTGGGTATCAGGGAACAATAAATAAAGTGTCACTTGTGGGAGGTCTGTTGCAATTTGTGCATGGTCTTTGGGTTGTTTATACTATAACTTATGACATGTATTACCTCCCACCTATACTGTGTTTGTACGTTATCTCTCTTATCTGGCCATATCACTTATCCAGATGGCTGTTGGTCCTAACGTGGCTGGTTAATCGAGGTCGAACTGTACTTGTATTAATGCGCTGATATGTCTATGAACATTACTTGTGCCCTTACACTCAAAAAAATTTACTAGCACCCAATATTTTTTTTACTTCCTAAATGTTGATTATGATTAACTATTTGTGGGCTTACTGGAAAAAGGGCTTAACGTCCATGTATTGTCAAGGGATGTTAACCCCTTTGAGTGAGCTGATGTATCATAAATGCATTGGTCATTGGTGCCTGTATGGTGTTCAGCGATATATGGTGCCAGTGGGTAATTTCATAATTTTGAAGGGGATGTATACACAATGGGATACACCAGGTTACCGTTGTACCCCAGTGTACTGCATAGTGTAGCTCCCTCTTGTGTCTTTAAAAGTATTTTCATCAATAGTGATGCTGAGGCTGCACGATCGCACAAAAAAACAAAACATAAACTGACAAAAAGTGGAGTGAAAATGATAGTAAAGTTGGTATTATTTTTGCCATTTAGTGTTGTATAAGATCATTGAAGGAAACATTTCGCACATTGAGAAGCACACTGCTAACACAACTTGTACACAGTTTTGTGACTCAGGGCATAGTGCTGAATAAAATCTAGGAAAAAAAGTGGAAATCTATTAGGTGTACCAGGATATCGCATGGTGCTTCATGTACAGGTCTCATTAAAATGAATTTTAAAAAATCTCAGCTAGGGACTATTTTAGCAGTTGTTTGACAACTGACAAATTATTGACAAATTATTGACAAATTACCACTGCATTCCACTGTAAACAAGTACTGGTACAGTGCACTCCCATTATAACGAACACGGTTATAACAAAATTCCTGTTACAACAATGTAGAAATTCAGGTCCCAAAATTATCATTTATATATCTTTATATACTTTCACTGTTTGGTTATAACGAAATTTCAATACAAAGAAAGAAAACTGCTGGTCCCGAGGACTTTGTTATAATGGGAGTTTCCTGTAGTTGAAAGAACGTCATTCCATTTAGAAGCTGTACTATAAACTACTACTACTACCACTACCACTACTACTACTACTACTACTACTACTACTACTAGTACTACTACTACCACTACTACTACTACTACTACTACTACTACTACGACTAGTACTACTACTACCACTACTACTACTACTACTACTACTACTACTACTACTACTACTACTACTACTACTACCACTACTACTACTACTACCACCGCCACTACTACTACTACTACCACCACTACTACCACTACTACTACTACTACTACTACCACTACTACTACTACTACTACACCACCACTACTACTACTACTACTACTACTACCACCACCACCACCACTACTACTACTACTGCTACTACTACTGCTACTACCATTACTACTACTGCTACTACTACTACTACCATTACTACTACTACTACTACTACTACTACAACCATTATTACCACTACTACTACTACTACTACTACTACTACTACTACTACTACTACTACCACTACTGCTATTACTACTACTACTACTACTACTACTACTACTACTACTACTACTACTACCACCACTACTACTATTACTACTACTACAGGTAACCCAATCGCAACCTCGGTGGGAACCCTTGGTAAGACGGAGTGTACCACCAGTGATAACGCTGTACCCGTTGGCGTAACATCTGAACCTTCACCATCCACTGCTCAACAACACGAAGAGGTACGCACCATCCCGTTTAGTTGGGAAGAACATTCCCTTTTTTTGGGGGGGGGGGTTGGCCTCATGTTTTACGTTTTCATTTCCTTTACACGATGTTTCTTCTACCTTAAAAGCCCACACCTGTTTATAAGCTTCCTTTTACACGAGTGCTGACATGTAAGTATACGGTGGTAAGAAAGGATATCGAAATTATGTCAAAGTATGTGTCCTTAATTCAAGTGCCACTTGCCTCACGCCAATTGTGATGTTTTCCTCATATGCACACCGATGTCAATTTCATTCACGAATCGAAAAATTGCCTCCTCTGAAAATCCACTGACAATATAATGGAAAAAAATTTGTTTTTTTTTTAAAGAAGAAGAAAAAAACACGACCTGAACCAATGCCCAGCATTCCGTGAGGAACAGACGCGTCGATCCTGGCCGGGGGGGGGGGGGCGAAGGGGCGATTGTCCCCCAATGAAAATATTAGGGGCGAACATATCGATTTGCCCCCCCCCGAATAAGTTATACATGAATAAACAATAAAACTCGGGGCGAGTTTTATTAACCTAGGTGTACACACAGTAAGTCTATGGGAGGAAATGGGCAAGTGAATCTGGTCAACTTACGATTTTCACTTTTTTAAAGCACTAAATAATCATTTTGAAATACAATTTTTTCAGGGCTTCATTTTTAGACCTCATCAAAGACACTGGTAGCATGGGGAATCATGCGGCTCAGATTTTTTTAACTGTGCTAAATGTTAGCCAATACCTTTAAAACTCATTGAAAAACACCATAAAACCATTAAACGTGGTATAAAAATACTATTAAACATAATAAAATTGTCAATTTTTCGGCGCGCTTTACGCGCAAAATTCCGTATTATAATTTGGCCGAAAATTTTGATTTTTTTTTTCACTTTTGCCTCCCCCCCCCCAATCTGAAAAATGGATCGACGCCCCTGGTGAGGAATATGAATAAAAATGACTGTTAGCATATATTTATCTCCAAATTTCCTAAATAGGTAAGATTCATAAAGATTCATAAATCATGTGCAGGAAAGACATTTCACTACTCGTATACGTATACATGTATTTTTTAGGAACTTTACTTGAATGGCGACCACGAAGGAGCATTATAGTAGAGGACCAGCCTGTAGGTCCCGTGACCAAAGTCTGGGAACAAAGGTTTGAAAGTGGTTAGGGTTCCCCGGATGGATTTTGAACTATTTTTGACCTGGGCTGGCCGCTTCGAACCGAACTTCCGGGGATTTTGGGTAGGGTTCAGTTAAAGCATGAGATATTCAACTATGTACTTTTTAACTAAAATTTTTTTTAATCTTAACCTTGAAATTTAAAGCATAATATAATGCCATGATCCAATGATAACGTATGGCATATTGCTGCATAGACTTATTGTGGTATACCAATGTTAGAATTTCAAGGTTAGGAATCCAATTTCTTCTTTTAAAAAGTACAAAATTGTATTTCTCATGTAAGAAAACATATGATTAGACACCAATATCATCAAAATTGATCAAGGTACCATTTTGACCCGACATCGAAAGTGCGTTGACCTTTTCATATTTTGGGCTGTAGCGCCCTCATTTGAGATCGGATGCATAACAAAGTATACATTTTTGGAATCCTTATGAGTAGACAAGTAATTTGATATGCATGTTGACGCAATTTAGACAACTTTGATTTTTGACCCCTGTGTGAACTTTAATTGACCCCTACCCAAAATGCCCGGAAGTTCGAAGCGGCCAGCCCAGGTCAAAAATGTTCAAAATCCATCAGGGAACCCCAAACCACTTTCAAACCTTTGTTCCCAGACTTTGGTCACGGGACCTACAGGCTGGTCCTCTACTATTAGAGAGGGAGACTATCCATGCAATGGTGGCGCCACGGATGGTGGGAGGGGTATTGTTATCAAAATTACGGGGATTTTACTTTTTTTCGAAAATTTCCACCCCCCCCCCCCACCATTGTTGTTGCCGTTTGGCCGAGTAGAATTTTGTGGGTAGGCCAAAATGTTTTTCGTCGTCGTCGTTGTCCCCCTGCCCCCGCTCGTTGGTTGCTGTTTGGCTGGGGAAAATGTGTTTTTTGGGCAGGCAAAAGTTTCCCAGACAGATTTCGACCCCCCCCCCCAGATTTTATCCTGGCACCGCCCCGGGACTAGCCTTAGTGTGGGACGTAACCCTCTGTACCTCCAGGAATGAACGGCCCCTGGTACTAGTAACAGTACAGACAATTTGGTGATCTTGGATTGGTTATCAGGATGATCTGCTTTGCATGATGGGAGTGGTTATTCAATTTGCTTAAAATCAATTTAACAAATATTTATACAGACAAGATGTATCTAATACTTTATTGCATGGTGTTTAATTTTCTTTCAATTATTGCAGTTAAAGATCGCACCTGCTATCGAACGAAAGAAGAAACCAGAAGTGAGTGCTTTGGAGGCGCGAATCACGAAGAACGCATTTTACGTCATGTTGGGTTTCTTCCTGTGCATCATCCCGTATGGTATCTTCAGATTGGTTAACACTGGTGTCAAGGGAACACCACTGGCTATGGGTTTCATCATGTCGAATAGCTGTCTGAATCCTTTCATCTACATTGGGAAACATCCGCATTTTCGAGAAGCGATGAAAACCCTTTTGAAAGGTCGCATCTTTTCTCATCGCGACACACAGAATTGAGCGAATAAAAAAATGCAATGCAGACACTGACACAAAATAATCCCCATATAGTGCAGTTATAATATGGAAAAAAAGCAGGTCAAACATAACAAATTGCAACAGAAGTGATTTCACTTGCATTTAACCGAAAAACAACGTATTAAAAAGTCCCCTAAAATTTATGTCCATATCTTGGGACATGAAACCCGTTGAAAGTAAAATCTAGGTGTCTAAACCCATGTTTCTAAGATCAAGGAACGTAATAATGATTCGCTATGAACTTTGATGTAAATAATTTGCATAAAATTGCATACAAATGGATTCTAAATGGCCACCATGGAGCCCACTAAAGCACATGTCACGTGTAATATGTAAACATGTACAAGTACATTATTATGTCTTAGACAACGTTTTTTGCGGTCAGTCAAAGAACGGATTGTATGATAACAATATTCACAAATTTTCGGCCGTTACACCTACACCTCATTATCAGCCTATTTCGCTCAATTGGAGGAGGAAGGCCTCTTCAGCAATTCTCCATTTCACCCTATCTTGTGCTGTCCTCTGCCAAGCAATGCCACAGTGTGCTGTTAAGTCATCCCTCCATCTCATATTCTGTCTCCCCCTTTGTGTAGTTTCTTGGCGTCCAATCTTGTTGTCACACCTGGCTAGGTGTCCTGCCCACCTACATTTCTTTGAATTTATTGTTGAAATAATGTCTTGTACTCCTGTTTTCAATCTGAGATCGTTATTTATCACTCTGCCTTTCTTTGTGATGCCCAACATTACCCTTTCCATTGCCCTCTCGGGCACCCCGAGTCTGTGCTCCAGGTGCTTGGTTGTGGTCATAGAGTTCTAATGTGGTCCATGTTTCAGCCTCATAAGAGAGGACAGGTATGATGCATTGGTTGAATACCTGTCTTTTTAGGGAGATTGGAATGGTCTTATCACGAAATAATATGCATAAACATGCATATTAATAATGTATTCAAAATGGCATATACCTGCAGGCTGTAACTTACGATATGAAATCTGCTGACAGCTTTTGTGATACGTGTATAAGTTTTTTTTTTCAGATTACTGAACACTATTGCATAAGTTAATTTAACCATTCCTTCTCTTACACAATTTGAATAAATTTGCATATTAATACATTCAAAGTTGCCCCAAGTTGGTATACAAGGATAGTTCTTTTTTTGCCAGTCCATGTACCTGATATAAAGATCTGATTCATTTACAATTGTTAGTTTGATTTCTAGAACACAGACATTTTTTCTTAATTATCCTTTATTGTTCAGATGAAAACTGCATGTACTATGTTTAATTCAGACACAAAGTGTATATACTTCATTTCAAAGACATGGCGATATGGGAGAGACATGCTTTGGGATAAATCGACCATTTTCAGCTTCGCTTTCTTCAAAATAGACCCCCAAAGAGGAATGATATAAACAATGTCGTCCACAGTGTGTTTACTTCTGAAGACAGTGTGAACACAATGTGGCACTATGTGGATTTGGTGCATTTTCACAGTGTGACACTGTGATCACTGTGTGGTCTTAGAGGTCACACTGTATTCTTTCTGGACACTGTGTGGATTTGGTACATTTTCACTGCGTGACATTGTGTGATCACACTGTGGCGACATTTTGTTTTGTCCAGTATGGGGGGGGGGGGGGTGGTAGGTGTGGGTAGGTGAACTATCTTATATAATTTGTTATAATCAAAGCTTCCGATGTGAATTCAAATCTACCTGTATCTGTAACAATTGGTCCCAGTCTTTGTCTTTTTAGTCCAAGACTAGACACTATACAAAACAAAACAGAGATTTAGATTTTGTTTTATAAAAGCAACCAAATCTGGTCTTTTATTGACCCAATTCAAATATTAAAATAATGTTTGATGAGATGAACATAACGGTAATAAATAACATTTTCTAATCCATTTTTACAGATACATATCTTTTTCATTTATCAAAATTAATAATTGCTTTTTGCTTTTGCTTGTTATTCTCCATATTGTATCGTTCCTGTAATAAACTGATAGATAATCTATTATTTTTGTGTCATCATTTGTTTGGTTTGATAAGTTATCATAGATTTGTAGATAGCAAACAGAGCTTAATTAAAAAATGAATTTATATCTAAGGATTTCTTAAATTCTTATCCATCACTATCCATCATCCATAACAAAAATACTTATTCAGAATGAAGACGACATTTAGCGAGAAAGTTTATTATTTTGTATCAGCTTGTCAACATGTTGCCAAAATAAAGTCGCTCACAGATAGGGCCTAATAAATTCCCATGAAAACGTAAATTCGTTTCTTTTAAATTCTTTATGAATACATTTTCTGGGGTTGGAAGAATGTTATAAAAATAAAATTTTAAATTAATTTATTTATTAAAACACATTGTCTAAATCTTGCTCTAATTCAAACAACCATATCCGTTTCCAGTTTAAGTTACAATTTGTTTCAACTAAATTTGACCAAAAATGTTCTGCTCTTGCCCGGTTTCTTGTATCAGGTCTTTATGTAATTTTCAATTGAATGTCGGGTTTGATACGCTCGTTATCATGTAAATAATCACACCTCTCTTGCTTAAATTCATAAAATTCATTTAAAACAATATTATTTGCGGACAGAACACGTTTCCATTCAAGTTTTAGTGGCATTTATTACCCTAGCATATTCACTAGGCCATGCACCTGGTATTACTTACAACTCATTTTTTTTAGTTTATGTATCTAGAAAACCATTACGATCCAGCAGGTCACCTATGCATAAAATGTCCGATTGAATGCAATTTTTAAATAGTAACATTTAATTGTTAACAACAATATTTTTATTTAATTTTGCTCTGATTACATAATCACTGTTAAAGACACTATATAACAGTGTGGAAGCCTTATTTAAAAAATTGTCAAACCTTGCTTTCTGACATATCTGGTAGTGTTTGGATAGACAAATAAACACCTTATAGAACACAAAAGTTTGGACAGTTATGCTGTCACTACTCCAATATGTGCAGATTCAAATAGGCACATTAATTTCCTATCGGGCGATAGGAAATTCTGCAACACAGCAGTCTATGGGGGAAAGCTGGAATCTCTCTCAATGATTTTTACTTTTTTAAAGCACTTACTGATCGTTTAAATCTGCAATTTTTTCAGGGCTTCATTTTTAGACCATGTCAGAGACACTGGTAGCATGGGGAATCATGCAGCTCAAATTTTTTAAACTGGAAACACTGTTATACAGTGCCTTTAAACTGAATGGGGTCATTGATCGGCCTAATTCTTGTTGGAAACCAAGAAAACAAAACGTCACTAAATTTTGAAACAATAATCAAACATCACTTTACAGTTTGTGTCTTCTTTACAATGTAAATAGCTGTGAAACCATTTTAATTTCAACGAATCAAATTTTGTATAAATGTTGAACATGGTTTAACCCTGTTTCTCTATTTAATTTCCAATATTTGACCGTTTGACTTCGTAGCTTCATGAACCCCACAGAAACCAGGGTCGGCGGAACCGGGGGGCGACGGGGGGGGGCACTTGCCCCCCCCCAAAAAAAAAATTTTGGATAGCAAAAAAATGCCCTTTTTCAAAACGAAATGTGCCCTTTGTGAAATGACGCATACCCTTGTTTCAAAATGAAATGTGCGCTCTTTGTGAAATGACGCCTTTTTGAGTCCTACTCATTTTCGTCGATATTTGTCTTCTTTATATTCATTTTTATTTATTTTTTGCCCCCTAACGGGCACGGTTAGCCATCAATAGATAAATTAGTAAAATTATATTCAACAAGCATTTTGTTCCTAAAATGGGCATTTAGCATCTCCTCTTAATGCCCTCATGTGGAGCAAAATTATGCCATGCTACTAGCTGTTTGCCCCCCCCCCCATTTTAATTGAAGCAAGTAATGCCTTTTTCTAAGTTGAATGTGCCTTATCTTGGTTTGAACCCACACTGCAGTGCAATGAAACTTATAAGAGCCTACGCACATTCGTCACTGTAGTGATTTTCCTTTATTTTTGTATTGTTTATTCTATTATTTTTGCCTCTGACTGTCTGATGGGCACATAATAGAGAAAGAAAAATACTTTTGTTCAAAGAAGAGGCACATTATGTACCTAGAAGGAGCATTTGCCTCTCCATCTTATAGAGCCGTCCTGCGGTTGCAAAATTAGTCCCTCTCCAATTTATTATTTTTCGTGATACATGCGCCCTATTTTATACTCTTCAAGCGATAAAAAAAAGTGTTTCGTGAGGTAACTTTCCTAACGTCGCCTTTTTTCTCTTTCAACAAAGAAAAATCACCTCGTAAGGAGAAGAATGCCCCTTTTTCTTCAGCAGAATTTCAAGTATTCGCAATGTGCATCATGACTTTGTAATTTATAACGAACTAGTGTAATCATCTCTGGCCCTCCACTAACGTATTGCTCATTGAGTTCTTATGGACCGTTTAATGTTTCTTCATTCTTTTTAGCAGACTGCATGCAAAAATTTTGAGTTGTAATTAGCGCCAGAACAGACCACAAAGCGAGTTTTACAACTTAAAATTTCAATTTTTCCAAAACCGCTCGCTCGCTACGCTCGCTCGCGAGGTATAGACATATGTATATTTCATGTTTTAATGATCAGAAATACCCCTTCAG
>JZLH01S0130671.1:19378-30651 GCA_001188425.1 Eucidaris tribuloides
CCCTTTTTTTTCAATTTTAGCTTATCTTCAGATTTCACAAAATTATTCCTCATGACTAGCCTACGGACGAATGTTTTTGCATCCTCCTTGATGGCCAGCTTCATGATTGCAAAGGAGAATCCCTGCATGTAACAAAAGCTATGTGGTGTCGCCACATTGCACCGAGATTTGGCCCTTGTGCCCTATCTCTTGACCCCATGGGGGCCACGTAGACTATTTGAATAATTTTGCATCCAGTGATCATGTGATTCTTGCTAAGTTAGTTAAATTCTGATCTTTTTTAAGAATACATGTATGGCAATGAAACCTTTCCCCTGGACACTGTCACAAGAAACTTTCATACTTCACGAACTGAGCTATACAGACGATGTGACATGCATAAATTACTTCTACATTTAGAGAAGATTGAAACATACCAGCTTTTAGTGTACGATTTATTTTTAGGATAAATTAAATTGCCAACTACGTGGGAAAGACAACAGGAAGATTTATTTAGCCAATAAATGTAGAAGGATTTGTTCTCAGTCCTTTGACACACTTGCACCATAGAGCTAGCATTTCTTTGTCTACCTAGAGATTGTTTATTTTCAATTGCACTTATTCTCTTATGAAAGACATCATATTGTATCAAATAATATAACCCTTCATAATCATACACATATCATATTTTGGTATTCTTTGGTAAATATTTGCATCAGTATGAAACTATGAAAGTGTTGTTGTTGTTGAGTTTTTTTTTTTTTTTTTTTGTCTAATTCAATCCACGGGCCACAAAGTAAATATACTTCCAATCCAATAAACTATCTATCTATCTATCTATCTATCTATCTATCTATCTATCTATCTATTTATCTATTTATCTATTAATCAATCAATGTAATACTGGCTCTCATTGGACGAACTCCAGGAAAGTCCTTCGTCACCTCTGACAGACGTGCGACAAGAATAGAGCTAACTCCTCCTCAATGACTACATCCGGCATGTGCATGTTGATGGGCGAAGACGGGTATGAGAGGTTCATATCCCAGATATCGACGAATCGGGCACCAGTCCCCAGGAAAATTCTCCACATGGCCATCCTCATCTGATAGAACATCCAATCACGAGCCTTCATCTTCTGCTGCATGTTGACCGGGTGAGGCGTCTTGACGATGAACCTCAACTGCGGACACCTTCGCCTCACGACCAGATAGGCGTCCCGTATGCCTTCGAGCCACTCCAGGTAGCTGTCCCACGGGTAGTTGGGGAAATGCGCCCACGGACTGATCACGACGATGTGATTGCAGGAATCGTGGGGCAAATTCAGGAGGACGTCGACTTCGAATTGGACCACGGATAGGTTCACCAGAACGGCGGATGGGTGAAGCGATAGCGGATGAAATATAAATTTTAGATGAATGTTATCTTTGGGTGTATGTCTCTCTAAATAAAAAGACTTGTTTCTGAACTGATTGTCCGCTGCTTTACTGACTCCTAGCACCTGAGCGAGTTTACTGAACCACTGCCGAGTTGTCGAGTCCCCTGTAAGGTATACAGTTTGATCGCGGAAACACCCTCGTATTTGGGCAACTTCAAAGTGCACGTGTGGTTTACACACAAGAGATCGCCATTGATCCTTCAACCAGAAGCCGTCCGAGTGTGTCCTGGGTAAATTTGGTCGGCACTCTGGTATATCAAACTTGTTTGGGTTCAGCACTGATACTCCTCCATGTTCTGTAATGAAAAGATAATATTCTGGGACAGTTATGTTGATATATGTACTCGCTTTTTTATTTGCAGTTGTCCCATCCATATTCTTATCTCTCCTATCGCCATCATTCCTTACCCATTTAGATGTGTTCAATACATCCCCACACCCAATTAGTTTGTTCAATATTCATTATTACGTAATCACCCCATCTTGTCTTTCATACCATCCTATTAAGTTTTCATTGGTTTTTGATGGATTGGTTTCTTACATTTTAATTGACTCCTCCATTCCCTGTATCTCTTTATTGATTGGTTATCTACATATCTCTGTAGGTTTTGAGAGGGCAAAGTAGTCCGCAATGAAGAGGGTTCTGGAAAACCACCCCAGAATGACCACCCCAGAATGACCACCCCTAGGAAAACCACTCTCTTGGACAAGTACCCCCTACGGCAACCACCCACTATGACGACTACCCCTGGGACAAGTATCCTCTAGGATGATTACCCTCCAGCCAACTACCCGCTCTAGGACAAGTACCCCAGACAACCCTCCCCCCCTCCTCGCCAACTATCCTCTAGGACAACCACCCCCGGACAACTACCCCCTAGGGCAAACACCCTCTAGGTCAAACCCCCCCCCCTCCCCCGAAAAGTACCCCCGGACAACTACCTCACCGAACAACTAACCCTATGACAACTATTCACTAGGACAACCACCCACGGATAACCATACCCTCTAGGACAACTACCCTCTGGGACGAATACCACAGCCAACTTCCCCCTAGGGCAATTACCCTCTAGGGCAATTACCCTCTAGGACAAGTACCCCCTGAACAGTGAACGAGCAACGTTTCTTCGACCCCGTCACGGGTCAACAACCAATTGCCTCCGAAGATCAGTCAGCCCGAGGAAGCATCCATGATAGGACGGGAAACGGCGCATATCAATAAACGGAGTAAGTCCGGTTGACTAGTTTTAACGTTTTAAGTTTCAAAATGTGAAACTCAACATTCTCATATTAAATGACGAAGAAGAGAAGGTAATTACTTGATGTGGACAGTGGTTTCCAGCTTCTTACCTTTGATATGAATAGCTTCACCGTATCGTAATTGTGCATTCACGTATGCCCTAAATCAAAACATATAAAAGCAAACCATATGGTTATTCAAGTAATGTGCTTATTATGTCTATTCTCATAGCAAATAATAGTCCTAATGGGAAATTCCAGATAGAACGGAGGTCAGATAGAGCGTGGACCTGATAGACCGAAAGTCATAAGATTGTACCTTATTTTCATAACCGAGTAATGTCAAAACAGTGGCGTAATTTCCGGTTGGAGAGCATGCATGGGGGCACTACATTCATCCCAAACGAAAAAGTCACGCACAATTTTGAAACTGCTCATACCTGAGTCGGCAATTGTCGACGGGGGATCATGATGTGCATACGCTTAGTATCTTCGGTCTGTAGGGTTGTTACCTGCCTTTGAACACGATGGGGTAATTTCTTTTTTCTTCTTCTTTTTCTTTTCTTTCCCTGTTCTTTTCTTTTCCTTTCCTTTCGTTTTCTTTCCTTTCCTTTCATGTCTTGTCTTGTCTTGTCTTGTCTTGTCTTGTCTTGTCTTGTCTTGTCTTGTCTTTTCATTTTCTTTCCTTTCCTTTCACTTCCTTTCTGTCTTGTCTTGTCTTGTCTTTGCTTATATTGTCTTGTATTTTCTTTCCATTCCTTTCCGTTTCTTATAGTAGTACTGAGGAGATACCTAAGCAAACATAACTTACTCCTGAAAGAGATATGCTTTGTCTTCGGGCAGCACTCGTTTGAACTCGGAAGCGTACGAAGTAGCACCAACCACACCAGTTAGATCGCCACACGGTAAGGTTTTCGGGGAATCACAGAGCAGGCGAGTGTTACGAAGCGCCCTCTGCGGTAAATACTCGCATTTGTTGGTCCAGTTGCCGCGAGAAGTTATCCAGCACAGTGATTTTTCAATTTTACCTTCGGAGGTAAACACACCCTTCCACAAAACTTTCTTTTCTGCGTGCCTGCATTTAAAGAAATAGACGTGATCGAAGATTGTTTTTAAATACAATGTTTTGTTCGATAAATATCACGAAAATGCACACTCAAAAATACTGTATACGCCATATATTTCGCGTCCATATATTTTCGCGATTTTGCTTCAAAACGGCGAATTCGCGAGGGTATATTTTCGCGATTTTAGTGTATTTGTATTTACTTTGTACAGAAATGACAGGAAGTGAAAATTTTCGCGTTCAGTAAGTCGCGAAATTCGCGAAAATAAAACCACCGCGAAATATTCAGCGTATAACTACTTTTAAAACAAAATGTCAACCTCACTACAGTTGGTGTAAAGGATGTGGGTGTGCATCACCTATAATTCTGCGCCTTTTTTTCCTTATCGTACTTCTACATGATTTCTATATGGTTTGTAAATGCTTCTTCACGGGAACCATTTAAGTGACCACGCCCACTATAAGTAGGTTGGCTCGTATAGATGGCCGCTAAGGCAGGTTTGAGCTTACGTATTGTAGGACTATGTAAGATTTATCATTTAGTCATGTTGCACGGTGTATTATAACATGTCTTAACCTTATCTCTACCGGGATATTTTAAGAGATCATATGGCCGGGGGGGGCCTCACAGGCCCCCCCCCCCCCAGATCTCGGCCGTCGACCGCGCGATCGCGCCGAAAATTGGCACACAAGTTGCCGGCGACCTAATCTACAAAACTGTATTGTGATTTTTTTTCTTGAAAATTGTTTTTAGTTAATTATGCTAATTTATGCGTAGTTAATCTGTGAAATCATACTTTTCGCTCGAACTCACTAATTAAAGCCCAAAATGTGCTAATTCTTGGTGTATAGACCGTTTGTGGTATTCTTAGCAAGTGTACGTGGAAAAAAGCAATATTACAATCAATTTCTAATGTATTTCATTGTTTTTGCAATTTCTTATGTATTTCTTTGTTTTTTACCTTTTGTTTTTCATTGTTTTTTCGATGAAATTTGTCGGTGACACTTATGCAATCACAAAAAGCATAAAATTAAGTAATTTTAATCAGTGAAAGCATCATACATTTATGATTTTTGGCTGAAAACACAATTCGCATTGAAATTGTACACAAAATCACGTTTTTTAGCCATTTTTGGTGCGACATGCATGTACAAAATTATGCGTATCTTTGAAACCGCGTACCCGGGCGTCGCAAATGTGGTCTTAAAAGATGCGGGAGACTCGGAGGAAAAAGTCATGAAACATCGCGGCGACAGCTTTTCGCGTTGCAGACATTTTGCGCGAAACGTTAAGGGGAGCCTTCCAGCCCCCCCCCCCCGGCCAGAGATAGGGTTAAAGTAAATTTACCTACATGCTTTGTAAACACGACGAAAAGACTCACCGAAACGAGGTCCTAAGATACGTAACTGCCTCACTGGGATGCACGAGTATCACTCTGACTCTCGCCGAACCCGCCCATCCAGCCAGGAAGTACAGGCTGTACGTGCCGTTATGGTGGTCGACGATTCTTCCTGCCGTGGCTGCCTTCAGGTCGGGACTCTCCAGCACTCCGAACCAGAAATCGCCTCCACTGGTCCGACGACGACCATGGATGTCCTTTGCCAGTATATGAAAGTGGAGGACCTCTCCCACACTCGGCGACGATGGGGCTACCAGTGTATATGTCGAGGTGTTAGCGGCAGTCGGACCCATGGTTGTCGGCTTGGTGTTGACTGCTGTCAAAGACGCATCACTGTTTACGTGCCTTCCGTTCCAGTCTCTGGGAAACGTTTCCTTATGCCATGGCAATACGAATTTCGACGCATTGCTATCTTCTACTTGGCATGTCCGTAACGATCCCTACAATGAAAATGTAGATGGGCTTAATATGATCGCCATGCGCGAATGGGGCAGGGGTCTTTGGTTCTATGGTCCAATAGCACATGCTGGGGAAATATATACAGGGTGGCCCAAAAAGAAAACTACGAGTATGATCGCTAATTTCCTCACGATTATCGGCAAAATGTCATTAATTTTTATTTCGGTAGTTAGAAAATTCTTTTTCCAATAAAATGATACCAAGATTATTGATTTTGAGTAAGGCATTTTGATTTTAGGGCCATTTTTCGGAGGCAATGCAATTTCCGAAATTTGCCAATTTTTCAACAGCGGCGGTCATCGGAACGCCGAGATATTCTGACGTCTCACTTGCCATACCGGACAAACCGCGATGACAAAGGGCTGGAATGCCCTCACTTTCATAAGGAAGACGATGCGAGCTACATCTCTATTGTCATCGCGGTTTGTCTGGTATGGCATGCTGAGACGCGAGAATATTTCGGTATTCTGATGATCACTGGAGCTAGTGTAAAATTAAATTTGGGAAACGACATTGCCTCCGAAAAATAGCCCTCAGATCCAAACACCTCAATCAAAATGAATGATCATGGTATCATTTTGTTGGAAAAAGAATGTTCTAACCCATGAACTAATCACCAATGACATTTTGTGAATAATTCTGAAGAAATTAACGATCGCATCTGTAGCATTCTTTTTGGGCCACGCTGTATATATCAAAGTTGTAAAACTGAGATTCTTATATGAATGGTCATAGACCGTAGATAGATAGATAGATATATAGATAGATAGATAGATAGATAGATAGATAGATAGATAGATAGCTTGATGGATAGATAAAGTAGGTAGATAGATAGATACATACATACATACATACATACATACATACATACATATACATACATACATACATACATACAAAGATACATGATAGATACATAGACAGATAGATAAGGTAGATAGATAGATAGATAGATAGATAGATAGATAGATCGATAGATAGATAAGGTACATACATACATACATACATACATACATACATACATACATACATACATACATAGTACATACATACATACATACATACCGTACATATTTTATGAATTGAATCGTCACACTATGTATAATCATTTCCAATAAGCCCGTTTCATTTTTTTTTTCATTGTCCGTTTTCCCGTCATTGTTTTCGTAGATATTGAGTCATTATTTTCAATACCTGAAAATGATGACTTTTTAGAACAGAAATATCAGAATATCATCCAAACCTTTTTGGTCGTTCAAGAATTAGCTGAAAACTCGAGCCGCACAGTAATGAAATTGACATTGCTTTTCGTTATAGCGCCATCTACTGATCTACATAATTTTATGAGTTCTGTTTCGTTTGCAAGCAATTGGAGTTACCACACAATACCTCAAAACGAAATGTTGGGCATTGTAGAATATCGTGCTACAATAATTACTTTCAGTACAAATATGGTTAGTTAATAGCTTTGACGAACATGCGGAGGTTTTTTAAAACCTTAAAACAGAAGTTCTGTTGATGGAAGATGTATAGATAGATAGATAGATAGATAGATAGATAGATAGGTAGGTAGGTAGGTAGGTAGGTAGGTAGGTAGGTAGATAGATAGATCTAGATAGATAGATAGATAGATAGATAGATAGATAGATAGATAGATAGATAGATAGGTAGATGGATGGATAGATAGATAGATAGATAGATAGATAGATAGATAGATAGATAGATAGATAGATAAAAACATAAGTATAAGTTTAAATCCAATTCACCACAATAGAGTAATAAAATAAAAGGCAATGATAATGGTGATTTGACTTCATTACGCGACAAGCCGACAACGTTGTATCGTACAACGTACAAGCAGCAGATCCACTCCTCCCACTGTCCGGGTACAAGTCGAAGAGATATGTTTGCTTGAGTTTGTACAACGTTATCGCATATGGAGTCATAACCCACATTTTTGTAAAATGAACGTAAAAAAATAAGGATTCTTGATAATGGGAAAGTCCGGAGCAGTATTGAAAATCAAATCTGCATGAGCAAAAAAGTGGATTGCTTTGCAAATCTTGAACACGGTCTTTTAAACAATTTTCCGGCCCGCCACAAGAATTACGAATACGTGCTGTAAAAGCGAGTAGCATTTTTCCACGACCTATTAACAATAAACGTAGTTACCAATAACAACTCTATTGATCCTATATTCATAATCTTGCATCAAGAAACCGTAACTGATATAAAGATTTTTTTCTTAGAATACCCATACTCCAGAGATTTAAGTTATCAACAAAAGTTAATATTTGCCTAACATTTTATGTGGAAAGGTTGTGTTGTAACCTTTCTCAAACAAAGTGCGTATTTTGTGAAGTTTTTAAATATACCTAAATATGAAGAGCTTAATTCCGAAAGGCGCCAACCCACCTCAGTAACTTGGGGGGGGGGTGCATTTTGGGGGGCCCAAATGTGTACACGCGTCTATATAAAAGCAATACCCGTGATATTTTGCACTTGTTTGTGGAATGTGACTTCAAACTTTATACTAGTATAACTGAATTTGGAAGAAAATTAATTTAACGCTTCGTATAGAAATAAGCTCTTCATATACAGGTACGAGTGGAGATCGAAAATATTACAATGGATGACTTCCGTCTGCCACATTATTTGTTTAAATAAAAATATTTTGATCAGTAACTGATATGAGCTTCCGTAGTGTGTGTGTTCTGTAAGCCTCGTTGTGTTGGTGTGTTGGTTGGTGTGTGTGTGTGTGTGTAGTGTATGTGGTGTGTGTGCTGGCACTGATGTGTGTCACTGTGTGTGTGTGTGTGTGTGTGTGTGATGTGTGTGGTGTGTGTGGGTGCGTGTGTATGTGTGGTGTGGGTATATTTGTGTTGGTGAACGTGCATGTGCGTGCGTGTATGTCTAAAGAACAACTTATGGGTTATAAAGAAGTTTGACAAACATCCTGGTGATATAAATGCAGGATTGAGCCGGTTTGTACCATCGTTCAACACTGCAAGAATTATTTGATTTCGATAAAGAGGCAATTCACGTAAAATTTAAAGAAATCACCGTAAATGGGTTGGTTCAAATTTTAAATTAAAGGTTAATCATTTTTGGAAACGTTTTAACATTTTTAGATCTGACTTTGGGCATATGTAATTTGCATTACAGGGTGGCATATTTTAACAGCATTGTTGTGGTTTTAATGATTCTCACATTTTGTATGTTCTTGAAAACAGGGGGTTTATAGACATTTGCATGGAGAAAAGCCCTACGAAATAAAAAAAGAGAAATACATTATAGACCTCATTGTGATCTTTTATTGAGGCATATTCATCTGATACTGATAGTGTTTTCCCTACACAAGTTTTCCTGTAAAATTAAAATATAACATATATTTCAGAATTAAAATAAGGTGATAATACGCGGGTCTAAACTTTGATCAAAAGTTAGTAAAAATATTTTTAGAAATTTCAAAATAAGGTGGCAATACGCAGATACGTGGGAAGGATCTAAACTTTTGAAATGTACATTTCAGATAACAATTTTTCATTCGATCTCTATTTACTGTAGCAATTTGAAAGTGGTATAGTGAAAAATGACGATTGATTTTTAAGAAAAGACAAATAATGTTATTTTCTTTGTGCATTAGAATAATTATACGTACCTGATCATATCCCACGTAAAATAGACAATAAACACAGAGAAGAAACAGGACCACCTCGATGAAGCGGAACGCCCTAGCACAGGAGGTATTCCCAACCATTTTGTTGCAAAAGCAAAATCTGTTCCAGAAAGGGAAACAAGAATGAACACAAGTCATATTACGAACAAATACCATCATGTGCAAAATTCAAATTAATATGTCAAAGCTTTTATAGCTATTGTTATAACTATATTGATGAAATTAATTATGTCATGAATAACGGTTTTGTGAGCAAAAGTTCACCTCTCAGCGGGGATGGACTGCAAACATTAAACGTGGGAAATACCACAGTAATTACCGGTAAATACCGTTCGGGAAATATGAGGCCGACTAGTAAATATTAGCAAAACCGGATATAAGATTAAAAGTCAATTTTGACAACTTTTTCTTACTAAATGAAAAGATATTACTAGACAATTATTAGCTAACCTGCTCTAAATGTTCATTTGTTTACATCTATACCCTAACAATCATATTTGATAGATTTTGAAATTATATATTCACTTCACGTTTATAGTTTCGTTATCATCTAATCATTCAAGAAATTTCCTCCATGGATACTAATTATCTGGATTTCTTCTACTTCCTTTTTTTTTAAGGACTAGTTGTAAGTTGTAATATATGTGTACGACTATGGCTCGGGAAGGGTGTGTGATGGAATTGGTTGGAACTGCCAATTGCCAATATTCAAAGTGAACTGTTATTTATTATTTTCCTAGAGGTAAGCATTCATCTGATGTGTGACCTGCAAAATATTAGATTTTTTTAAGGATCCGCCGTTACTATAGTTGTATAGTGTTCATAATTCCTGTCCCTATACAACGCATGTTGTCCTCTCATAGGGGCGTATAAGCAAAATCATTGGGGGAAGGGGTCAGAAACAATTTGAAATAAAATGGTATACATGTACGCCTACATTGTGTGCACGTGTCTGTGTGTATGTTTGTATGTGTGTGTGTGTGTTTGAGCGTGCGTGTGTGTGTTCTGTGTGTGTGTGTTATGTGTCTGTTCTCTGTGTTCTTTCTGTGTTCTCTGTGTGTGTCTATGTGATGTCTGTGTGTGTTCTGTGCGTGTGTTTGTGTGTGTTTGTGTGTGTGTGTGTGTGTGTGTGTGTGTGTGTGTGTGTGTGTGTGTGTGTGTGTGTGTGTGTGTGTGTGTGTGTGTGTGTGTGTGTGTGTGTGTGTGTGTGTGTGTGTGTGTGTGTGTGTGTGTGTGTGTGTGTGTGTATGTGTTCATGTGATTGAAAGCGTGTGGGAGGTATATTTTTATAAACAGTCATGAATCTTTGTTAAAAATCCAGTTACACTTTAAAAGTAGCATCGAATCAATCCATTTGAAATAACAGCTCATCGGCAGCTTTGTCTGACATTGCAAATACCCAATGAGAGTATGTAAACCAACATATCAACATACATTGAACTTCAATACCAAATTATACCACTTTACATAGTTATGGCGCCAAACATATGTTAATCATTAATAGCCTTGCTGCACGGGGATGATGGCCTTAATGAAACATTATTTTATATCAATCATTCCTTCATTTCTAAGGGGTTGCAATATCAATAAGTGATATCAACGATATCTGTATACATCAGGACTCTGTAGTATTGGCAGAACGTGACAACTTCTGCATAATATCCTAGTGAGTTATAGCACAAATTTATGTTTATGACGTAAAGACAATTTGACACCTTGACAAAAAATACTGCAAGCTGGCCACATAAAACTTTATACGAGCTTTCCAAATTCACAAACCATACTTAGATTTCAAGTTATGATTACGTATCAATTATAACTATGATAAACTATCATATTAAGCATTGGTTAATGCTAGTCTTTTGATTAAAGCCACAGGCTAACAATGATCACAGTTTTAAAAAAATGTGAGCTACATAATCCTCCATGTTCTAAGTGTCCTTGGTAAGGTCTAAAAATGAAGCCCTGAAAAAATTTGTATTTCAAAATGATTATTTAGTGCTTTAAAAAAAG
>JZLH01S0130671.1:39024-54782 GCA_001188425.1 Eucidaris tribuloides
CCATGTCATTTCTGCACGAACCGCGATCTACTCTTTGAAATGGATTTACATCACTGAAAACATTCAAACTCTCTGCCATCATTCATAAACATTGTAACAGAATCACAAGAAATATCAACTCAAAATGGTAACAACAGTACGAACTCAAGTCGAAGGAACAATATGTACATGTAACTGCAGTATATAACTGCTGACGTGGTGAGCACCGTCCCGTATCATGTGCCGAATTTCTTTTCGGCCACCCAGACCATCAGACTCGCAGTAGTTTTCCACCAGTGTCTTACCTCATTTTAGCTCAATATTTCCACAATCAGATCATATTAGAAACTGGAACCAAAATTCCCTCTAAGCCAGCACGATGGTAGAAAATATGTGCATGAAACGATTCAGAATCCGATTCTGAACCTCTTTTTGTTTTAACATGTGTCCCGTGTATTAGCGTCCGACTACAGTGAGTCACACGAAAAGGGGACTCCGGAAGCAGAGATTACTGGAAGATGAACGGTCAGCTTTGGGGGTGAGAGCAAGGGCGTAGGCTGGGGGTGCACTGGGTGCCGTGCACCCCCCCCCACCCCCCCCCCCTCAGAGCCATAGGAGTTCCACCCCTGGCAGCAAAACGAAATTATTGTAGCACTTTTTCTGCTTTCAACGCCTGATTTACTCAACTTAGTTCCACCTCCCTAAGATGTGCACCTTCCCATGTCACTTTAGTTCCACCTCCCCAAGATGTGCACCTCCCCGCGCCCAAACCAGCCTACGCCCTTGGAGAGGTTGATTGCAGCATAGTGTCTGATGATTGCAGCAACGAAGAGTAACCTTTAACCTTTCTCAATGGCGGGAACTCTCATTTACGCTGCATCACAGCAAAACATAACGCATGCCTTTAGGATTTTTATGAAGGACATGTTTGTGAAATCTGAAGAACAGTAATTACCTGAATTTGACAAATTGCCTCAAACCAACTGTCAGTTTAGTGTGTGTTATATGATAGAAATTGTTGTCTCTACGGTTCTAAGATGGTTTTTAGGGTCTTAGATGGTATGTTCTTCTATACACCAGCTACACAATGTTAATTTGTAGGTACATGTATGCTAAAGACTGAGACACCCTGCCTTTAAACATGTACTCCCATTGTTGAAAGTTATTCGCATAATGCTGATGTGTTATGATTTTTGTGGTTCATTTACGATCCCATTCAAATACTACCATTTCGTTCAGATTTAAAGAATTAGTTTTTTTTTAAATGGGGCTTTTGCAATGAATATTAACCAGTATATATACCTTTATGTACATGTGCCACCTGCTGCGTATTGGATTGACATTTTGTTTTATTAAATTTCCGTTCAAACCTCTGCTCATTTTTATTTTACGTCTTATCTGGGCCGTGCAGGAAGTGCTTAGGCTGTAGTAGCTGTAAAGTGCTATAGAGGAATTAGGGGTCATCATTCATGGTATGTTTATACATCATTGTACATTACTATGCTGATCGGCAAAAAACGAAGAAGAAGAAGAAAAAGAAGAAGAAAGAAACCCGTTGGGAACAAAGCGCTTGAAGGGTTAATTTTGATCGCCATACACAATGACTCAAAATGAAATTAAACCACTGTTGTGCAAATCACTAAGCCCGTTTTTAACCATAAGTGTCAGGGATGATACTTAGAATATCGCTATGATAATATTTCAATGTATTTCCCTTCCTTTGAAATATTTTCTAGTTCTTTCACACAACACACGTTTGAAACAATTCTTCGAGAAGAAAGAGTTTCTGTAGGCCTACTTCCTACACGCGTGATGTGAAGTATGTTGGGATAGGGATTATATGAACAACAAATATCATTGGCAATGGTCTGGGAATACGAGACGTACACCATATCCGATTCGGGCGCTGTATGGTGTACGGGTATGACCATTGCCAATGATAGTGTGAGTAGGCCTACCCCTCACTGGCGTCATAATTATTGGGGGGTACCCTTATACCCTTAAAACCCCCCCCCGAAAAAAAACCTAAAAAACTNTATATATATATATATATATATATATATATATATATATATATCATGGTATACCATTACACAGAGGCCTATTATGATAAATTTCGTTCCAGTTCGCCAAAGAATATGCCTCATTCGTTTCTGACCCCCCGGCCCCCTTCCCAATGGTTTGGCTCATTACGCCATTACTGTTGTCTGCTAGCTAGCCCTGGATCCTACTAGGATCCATGGTTGGACTGATGATTGAGTAGAGGCGCTTTGGCACACGTTGCATACATTACTATGATATAGCTGGTTAAAGGCAAAATTAATTTAACAAATGGTCACAGTTTAAACATCTGAGCTACTATAATCCTCCATGCTTTGTTTCTGATGTCTGAAAATGAAGTCCCGACTAAACGTCCAAATATATCTTGCATTGGCAGCATGACGTACTTCCTAAATAGGCCTAATTTTTTTCATAACAGAATGTTTATTTGTCCATTCAAGCACTATCATCTAGTGCGGGCTTTGGCATTTTTTTTTCAACTTGAAAAATGTTGAGAGTTTATCTCCTCAACCAGTTTTCCCTGGGGCTTTGCCCCTAGACCTGTCATAAATATATCGTAACTCTTATTGGTAAAAACTATAAATATATGTAATATATAATATACATAATACAAGTATAATATGCCAGCTGCAGTAAAGAAATGAAATGCACAAGCATAAACAAATGTACAGGTATTTAGATATATAAATAACCAAATTCTATTCAACGCACCTACATTCAGATCCACGCATTTTAATTGCTATCCTTTGTCTTGTACTGAGGAAGTGGCATCCGTTCTAACAAAAAAGATGGAAAGTACACGTAGTATGCTCAGGAGTTTCCGTGTATCAATCGCCTCACCTGTGGGGCTGAGAGTGGTCCGGTACAGTGCCCCAGACTGCCCCCATTCAGGAGCAGGGGCGTTACTGCCATGTGGACGTCGTCAGTCACAGATGTTAAACCGCACTTAAAATGTCTTATGTCCTGTATTTCTCTCGTTGAAGGCAGTTGCGCAAAAGTGGAAACATGTGTAACTAGTTATGTAACGCCACTGGCCTACGCACAAGTTGACACACAGATAAGTACATATTGTGTTTCTTTGAATAATTAACGAAATCGATAATCTCCCTCGGCGAGCTGTCTATTCACTCTTTTGAGTGATGTTATTTATTTTCCTGACGTTTTGTCCTATGCATCTTTAAAGGCAGTGGATCTCATTCGCAAACATCCCCGCAGACCAGGAAAAGATAACCCATGCCCTTAGGCTATTGATGAAGTGCATGTCTGTGAAATCTGGGGGTCAGTGATTGCCTAGAATTTGAAAAATGCAAAAGAAAAACAATAGCCGTTTAATGTAAGTTCTATGTTAGGATTTTTTTTTCTCGCGAGAAAAAATTCAAATCTGAGTCTAACGGTCACTATAATTCCACTAAAACTGAGTTTCTAGCTCCTATATTTTGCTAAAGGTTCCCAGATGGCATTTTCTTTCAAATGCCATTGTATTTACACAATGTTAATTTTTAGGCATGCAAAAGAGATCCCCTGCCTTTAAAGCCCTGATATAAACACTACACAAAAAGTAAGTTCCCCTTTTTCAAAATACCATACGTTTTTAACGAAATAAATTTTGAGCAAAATAATTTAGCTGGAGTGGTTCTGCACTGACATGGACTAACTTCTGTGTGAAAATGTGATAGATCCGTCAAGTCATGCGTGAGTGAGTTAATATTGAAGTAAAAAAAATTAATGTCACTTTTCAAAAATCTCAGGGGTCATTTTTGGATATTTGTGATGCAGGATTGTAACAAATTTTGTTTCTAGTTAATGATTTAGTGTTGTTTATGTTAATCATCTATCGTTTGACCCCCGTATACCTCCTCAGGCACTTTTCGCATATTTTAGGATTCAGTGAGCTCAATTTAAAAATGTTCATGCTTCCTAAATGTTGAAATTGTAAAATCCATTAAGTCTATTGACAAAATTGAAATCGGATATTTTTCAGCAAAATGTATCGGCACATGTTTAACGAACATAAGAGGTTGTAACCATGTCATGGTTGAGTGAGCGCACTTTATTGATATTAAAGCAAAAAGTACAATTTTGTACTGTTATGTTGGCATAATAAATGACTCCTGTGACTTTTTTTAGAAATGACAATTTTGCCTTTATTATATGATCACTCCTGCATGACCTGACGGATCAATCACCTTCTCACATAGAAGTTTGTCAATGAGTGTAAGAACACCACAGTCAAATTTGTTTCGTTAAGCTAGAAGTTATTGTATTTTGAATAAGGGGGAACTTACTTTTTGTGTAGTGTTTAGTTTTGGTCGATCAGGAAAAAGAAACACTCATTCATCTTTTTGCTAAAGTGTACATGGTATTGTCTTGTCAGACATCAGGAAACGATATTAGACCTAAAATGTTTTTATTTATTTATTAATTGGTTTATTCTATATTTCACATACAATATTTCACACAACATAACATATCATAACATAACATTTTACATAATATAACACGTAATATAGCATAACATCGTAATGTAAGGTGACAATTACAGTTTCATTTCAAAAAAGAATATAGAGTTCACATAACATTAATTTTACCTGTACCGTATGTAAGAATCAATATGTAATAAGTAGTAAACAAGACGGGGAGATAAAAAGAAATATGAAGGGGGCCTAGTTAGAAGCAAGCTTGTATTGATTAGGTTCCCCTCTAAAAACAGCATAACAACGTCTTGTGAAAATGAATTGGGAATGAGGCGAACATATTTTTATTATTGAGTGTGGGAGATATTTATTAATTACTGTTACATTAACCCAGAAATATTAGAAGTACATGATATGTAGATACATACAAAGAATACACAATGAAATAAATAATGTTTATAATGACTTTTTTGTAATTTTTTAATTGTCTAAGAGCAGACAACTATATACATTTCCTATGGCAATAAGTCGTTGGCCCGCCGACTTTGTCATTTTTTTAATGAATTTCGGGTGTGTGGTTTTCAGGGTACGAATCCGATAAAGGTCTAAATACAACAGGAGATTTTTTTTTTAATTGTTTTCAACCATTGGCGGAAACAACGCACTAATGTAAAAAGTAAATGTATAGGCCTATCAAGCATAAGGTAAAAGGCAATGTGCATATACAGTGCGTATCAAAAAAAAAGTAGACACTCAGAAAAAAATTTATAACACAGAAATTTCATGATCTAGAAATTATTTTTTGATATGAATATTTTACCTTGGACCTCACCTATCTGATGACACTGTTGGTATTGAAAGTATTTCACGCATGAGTGAGGCCAATCCACTTTTGTGCAATCGGCCAAAAATGCATTTGCACACAGAATTGTGTTCTTATAGCCAATGTTTAATGCCTCACAGACTGGTGCTGCAGAAGCTCTCACTTGATGAGCACAAGGATTGAATCCTCAGCATGCTCAGAGAAGAGCTAATATCAATTTTGTGACGAAAAAAGACAAAAATGAAGCCATGATTCAGAAGTATCCCCCTAAAAAAGGAGAAAATGTCACGTTTGCAAGATAAACTGTGAATTGAAGAAAATGGCATTTACTGTTTTGAGGGGTGGGTGGGTTGTATCTGAATCATGGCTTCATTTTTGCTTCATTTTAAATCCTCAGCATACTAAGAGAAGAGCTAATATCAATTCTGTGACAAGAAAGACAAAATAAAGCAATAATTCAGATACAACCCATCCCCATCCCCTGAAAAAGAAGAAAATACATTTTCTTTCACAGTTCATCTTGCAAACATGACATTTTCTTCTTTTTATGGGGGTATATCTGAATCATTGCTTCATTTTTGTCTTTTTTGACACAAAATTGATATTGCCTCTTCTCTGAGCATGCTGTGGATTCAATCCTTATGCACATCAGTTGAAAGCTTCTGCACCAGTCTGTGAGGCATTAAACATTGATATATAAGAACAGAACTTCTGTGCGCAAATGCATTTTTGGCCGATTGCACAAAAGCGGGTTGTGCTCACTCATGCGTGAAATACTTTCAATACAACAGTGTCAATCAGGATAGGTGAGGTTCAAGGTAAAATATTCATATCAAAAATAATCTCAAAATCACGAAAACAAATTTTGATAATTTCTATTCTAGTGTCTACTTTTTTTTGATACACGCCGTATGATACAAAATACTGACTCGACAATTGTTTATGCGTTGCGTGGTGTGTGTGTGTGTGTGTGTGTGTGTGTGTGTGTGTGTGTGTGTGTGTGTGTGTGTGTGTGTGTGTGTGTGTGTGTGTGTGTGTGTGTGTGTGTGTGTGTGTGTGTGTGTGTGTGTGTGTGTGTGTGTGTGTCCGTCTGTCCGCCTGTCTGTTTTAGTTTGTGCGTCCGCACATGCACATACCGGTAGGCCTATACTGAGGATACTGCATTAAAGATGAATTATACTGCGTTAAAGATGAATTCCAGGCTGGCATCATATTGCTTTGCACAAGAGAAGAAATTACAGAGCAAAAATCAGGTAAACAATTATCATTATCATTACAATCGGTACACGGCAAACGTACTACTATATATCAGCAATCGTCTACATGCATAGTACATGAAACGTCTGTAGGTTTGCATTTCTGCAAGGAAGCGTTTTTCTTCAAGTTTGTACTGCATATATGTTCAGCCTAACCTAGAAAATTATTAGAGATATTTGGTGTACAAAGTAAACAATGTCACTATATTTCTGTTTTGTAATGATCTTTCCTCCACTCTCTACATTAATTCCATTATCATAATGTTGATTTCTTTAGGATGTCGTGTCCTCAGGCTATAGGTTTATAGTGGCAGTCTATCTTCTGCTCTTTGATCATCAGTGTGTTACATAACTAAATTTATTTGATCCAAAAATTGCAATGTATACATTTTGATCTTGTTGTACCTTATCGTATACATTTTGATCTTGTTATACCTTATCGTATACATTTTGATCTTGTTATACCTTATTTTCAAATGTTTTATGGATTTCCAATTGTTTTACTCTGTTATTGTATGTTGGAATTATATGAGTGCAGAAGAAAATGAGCTCAAATCAAAATAAATCAAATCAATATTGAAATTTTGCACAAGACTTGCATTTTTTAACTTGAATTTCAATGTCAACATAGTCTATAAATTTATAATGTAAATTATTTTTATATGTAAAGTAAAACATACACGCAAAATTATTGTCCGACCTTTTACAGAGTAACGTTCAAAATATGAACGTTGTTTAAAAAACAGGAACTAGAAAATAAGAAATGCAACGATTGGATACTATTCGTCCACAAATAAGCATCCATAACATTGCGTAAAAAAAAACCGACATGGGTCTCCATCCATGGCTCTGAAAAATCAATGCAGACTACTGCCCTCTTTTGGCCATATA
Source organism: Eucidaris tribuloides (assembly GCA_001188425.1). Lineage (NCBI taxonomy): Eukaryota > Metazoa > Echinodermata > Echinoidea > Cidaroida > Cidaridae > Eucidaris > Eucidaris tribuloides. The sequence goes on from JZLH01S0130671.1 coordinate 46,449, forward strand.
CCGCCAATGGTACTACCATGACAGGCTGAATGATATCATTATAGGGTTTTTCTTTTAAAACGGGGGTGATTGGTTTCATTTAGTCATAATTGACGACTATTGAATCAATTTTATGACCATGAATGATAGTTTATTCAATTATATGGGTTCAAACTTTGGGTAATTGTAGCTATATGAAATGGCATACTTCCAATATCGAATGGCGATAACAATATCAATAAATGAGTACATGAATCAATCAATAAATGGGTATGGAAGTAAACAGAGAAAGAAAGAAAGAAAGAAGAAAAGGAACGCATGAAAAATAAAAAGGTAGAACTAAAGACACATAATGTTCAACTAATGTTAAGCAATGTATCATCAACCCCATCAAGAGAGGAGAATTATACATTTGGGGAGAAAACGACTCATAAAATAATATAAATGTTGTGAATTGAATCGTCAAGATTTCACACTGTATAATTATTTCCAATAATTCCGCTTCATTTGTTTATGCCTCCGCAACGAAGTTGCCGGAGGCATCATGTTTTCGGGTTGTCCGTCCGTGCTTTATTTAAAAACCGCGAATCGGATTTTGATGTAACTAGGACCAAGTATGTACTGTGAGGCAATGATGAACTGATTAGATTTTACTATTTTAGAGTTGAAAGGTCAAAGCTCACATGGCCTAATACATGAGTGAGTTTTGCTTTTTACCGCGATAACTTAAGAACGACTGATCGGATTTTAGTATAACTTGGGTGAAATATGTATTATAAGGCACCGATGAACTAATTAGATTTCGGAGTTGAAAGGTCAAAGGTCAAAGGTCACAAGGCTTCCTACATGCCTGATTTGGGAGTGTGGCCATAACAACTCAAGAGCGGTTTATCGGATGTCAGTGTAACTTGATTCAAGTATTAATTAAGTATGACGCACAGATCAACTTATTATATTGCGGAGTTGAAAGGTCAGAGGTCACGAGTCCTCATACTTATCTGATTTTGGCTCAGTCTAACCATTATAACTCAACAATCGCTTGTCAGATTTTAATGTGACTTGGGTCAAGAATGCAGTATGAGGCCCCGATAAAGTCAATATATTTCGGAGTTAAAAGGTCATAGGTCGAAGGTCACAAGGGCTTACTTACAAATTTCTGATCATATGGGGTACATGCATGCACAAGGCTTTTTAGTCTAATTGGGTGGTAGTGCTGACTGCGGAGGCATACCCATCGCTCTAGGGTTTTTTTAATCTCAATGTCCGTTTTCCCGTTATTTTTATTTTTTTAAGATATTGAGTCATTATTTTCAATACCTGAATATGATGACTTTTTACAACAGAAATATCAGAATATCATCTAACCTTCTTAGTCGTTCAAGAATTAGTTGAAAACTCGAGCCGCAAAGTATGAAAATTGATATTGCGTTTCATTATATAGCGCCATTTACTGATCTACATAATTTTATGAGTTCTGTTTCTTTGGCGAGCCACTGGAGTTATCACACCACACCTAAAATCGAAGTGTTGGGCATCAGTATAGATAAAGTTAGTTAACAGCTTTGACGAAAATGCGTATGTTTTTTACACCTTAAAACAGAAATTATGTCAAAGAGGACGATGTGTATTTTTTATCGATGGAAAAGAGAGATAGATAGATAGATAGATAGATAGATAGATAGATAGATAGATAGATAGATAGATAGATAGATAGATAGAGATAGATAGATAGATAGATAGATAGATAGATAGATAGATAGATAGATAGATAGATGATAGATAGATAGACTGATAGGTAGAAAGATGGAACCATTATAGTGCACAGTAATAAAATGAGATGATAATAGTTAAAACATATTACTAGTAGTTCCAGTTCAAGTTCAAATTACTTAAAGTGATTGAAATTTCAACAAAACATCAGGCTTTTTAAAGGCCCTATGAGATAACCCCCTCCCCCCCCCAAAAAAAAAGTACCCTATCAACATATTATTGGTTGGAAAATGAAGTTATTTGTATTATCATTACAATTTTATATTGATTAGAAAAGGATTATTGCTATTACTTTGGAAACATTTATATGACTTTATTCTTGAATAACAAATACACTTGGCGGTAATTTTATATCATCTGGCAAAATGTTATATTCAGATAGATAGATAGATAGATAGATAGATAGATAGATAGATAGATAGATAGATAGATAGATAGATAGATGGATGAATGGATAGATAAATGAAAAGATAAACGCGGGTAGTGTATGGTCTTTACCTAAACATAAGAATAATCATATTTTGCTCAATTCTTATCCCTGATTACATTAATTGTACATGTTCCATTACGCCGCAATATAATTCGGAGTTTATGAGTGATTTCTAACCGTTTATGCCTCATTGTTGCCTGAAAGTTCATCAATTTCTGTACTGTGGGTGACAGTTTCAAAATTAATATTGGGGTAATGTTCCATAGATTCAAATCGAGTATTCCGTCAAAGCCCCTTTTCCACTTTCGTGATATTTTACGTCAATTTACGAGTCTCAGTAATTCTGGTTGACGTGGTGCTAACGTCAGTCACCGCATCATAGTCATTAATTTATTCATTCATCCATCCATTCATTCTTTCCTTCATCTATCCATTCATCCATTCATTCATCAATCAACCCTTCCATCCATTCATTCATTTACCCATCCATCCATCCATTCATTCCTTCATTCCTTCATTAATCCATCCATCCATTCATCCATACATTCATTCATAAATTCATTAATCCATCCATTTATTCATCCAACCATCCATTTAGTCATCCATCCATTTATTCATCCAGTCATTCATCCATTACTCCATTCATGCCTTCATCCATCTATTCATTCATTCATTCATTCGCCCAGTCATTCAGTTCATGCCATGTCACTAATGGAAACCACCAAGGACAAGCCATGTATGACGGTCACGATATTGCAGGAATGTGAGTAAGTGTAGGTTGCCACCACACCCGGTATATCAACCCTTCCCTTTTCGATGAAATGTGGTGGGGATCACGTGCTGAGGTGTGCTAATCACTGGGACTTCCGGCTTTAGCTCCTATATTAAAGGTTAGTGACATGATTGGGAACACTTGAAAATGCCTCAAGAACCAAATGAGTTGAAATATATACCAACTACACACTAGCAGGAGTGGATCTCCCACCAGGGAGGATTTGTCTGCAATTTGTTTACTTAAGGAGAATCAAGCATAAACATAGGAGTATCTTAATTTTATCCGGGGATGATAAAAATAAGCCCCATAGAGAGCCACACAGCAGCTTTTCGTGCTACGAATGATATTGACATTGTTTATTTTAGAATGAGTCAACGTTTGACTACAAGATTTTCACAGGAGAATCCTTGCATAGTTTACTTGATTCTAGAGTAGTTTCAGCCCAAGTTGAGGACTACCCCCTATCATGTAATTTACCTTTAATACCCGAAGTGAAGTGTTGAAGTGTTTTACCCGAGGGCACAAACATTGTGGCATACATGGACTCGAACCAGGAATGTCTTGCATGAGAAATCAAGACTATTGTCCACTAGGCCAAGACGCCCTAATGTGTCGTCAAAGCGGTCGGGATACGGGGTAGCCCACAACCTACAGCGACAATAATTTTTGAAGTGCTCAAAAACGTTCCGAGTGAATCGACGATCCAGATGATTGTGTTTATTTATTTATTTATTTATTTATTTATTTATTTATTTATTTATTTATTTATTTATTTATTTATTTATTTATTTATTTATTTATTTATTTATTTATTTGTTTATTTATTTATTTATTTATTTATTTCTTATTCATTTATTTATTAATTTATATATGTATTTATTTATTTATTTATTTATTCATTCATTTATTTATTTATTCATTTATTTATTTATCGATCTATTTATTTATTCATTTATTTATTTATTTATCTATTTATTTATTCATTTATTTATTTATTTATTTATTTATTTATTTATTTTCGTACTCGTAGGGATTTGTGAAAAAAGATTTCTGTCAAGAATCTTCAAGAGATCATCATGAACTGTCAAACAAGTCACGAACACAAGATACTGCGCCCTTATTTCCGTGGAGTCAAATTAGACCCGGATTAGAGGAATGAGGTCGGCTGGGAGCCTATTCTATTCCGACTTAAAGTAATGAAAATAACGGGGATTTTAGTCTTTTCCGAAAGTTTCGACCCCGCCCCTAAAATTTTCACAGAGCGACTTTTCTGCTGCTTATTTGGCCGCAAATTTGGGTTGTGAAATTTTAGTTTTCTGCCACCCCATCCCCTCACTGAGCGACATTTCGTCTGATTATTTCGTCGCGAAAAATTTATTTGGCCGCGAACTTTTGCCCGACGGATTTCGCCACCCCCCCCCCCCCATCCAAGATTTTACCCTGACGCCGCCCCTGGCTGACTCGATTCCAATTCGATTATTCGACTCCGGAGAAATAAGTGTACACTGTTGCCGACTGCCGCGACACACAGTGGCGTATGTTGTGGTGATCGTCACATGCTCATTTTCATGTAAATGAAATTTCAGTGAAAATGTTGTACCATATACGTTTGTAGCTCAAGAATAGTTCCACGTGTAGAATAACAATGAAAGTGGGAACGGACCCTTAGAACAAGAGAGAGCCATTCTATCAGCTTGAGGATAAAGGAATGAACTTATTCATCATGGAAATTACCTGCGTTGCATAAAACGCGTAGTAAGCGCAGACTATAATCCCAGGGTGTTTAGTTTGTTTCGTATTTCATCGGTATAATACCAATGTCAACAATAAAATCTCAGCGCTCCACTCCCCCTAAATGCTGAGTATAGAAGAAACCGTTCAGCTAGGAAAACATAATCTAAGTTTTTAATGTACTTTTGAGTAGAAACTGCTTCCAGCGCTATGTTAAAACTTATAAAATCTACTGTTGTTTGACATATTTTGGTTCATGCTGTACTATAAATGAAAGGATATGTAGACTTCGTGTGTACATGTACAGGTCGTAGAAAAATCCCATATAGGGACTACTCGAATCGTCTACAGTGGTTAACTCGTTCCGCATGTAGAGGAACATTCTGGTTATAAAATATGGTAAACTTAATATTAGATAAGTTCAAATGACTTACAGGATAATTTTACTTCACACTATATCATTCTACAAGGGGAGTGTTGAAAAAAATTTCCAAAGTCGGTTCTGAGGGGTATCTGTCCATTCAAGCAGTACTAAAATATCAAAGTTTAAAAAAATGAAATAATTGAAATTGTGTCATTTTGATAAGTTCGTATAGACGATCCTCTGACGAAGAACATTCTAAGCCACCCCTCGAGTATAAAATACGCATGAATTGTCCACTTTTGAATTGTAAAAAAAAAATCGTAAAATCTGTGCGGATTTGTTTACAGAGCCAGGGGAGTGTTATTAGTTTAAGATATGTTTGTATTGCTAAATAGTTTGTTCGCAACAATAATCGCACCTAGTATCAATGTTCTATGGAATTTTGCGAAATTCCGTAAGTTCGTATATATTATCAGTTACATTTTAATAAAATTTCATAATAAAATGATAAGTAACATTTTGCTCTTTCTAAATGTAGGCCTAGTGATTGTATTTAGAAAGAGAAAAGTATAATTTATTTCTGTACCTTTACTTTACCAATGCACAAAGCCCATTCCATTCCCCACATCCACAAGTTCCACAAGAGTCACGGATTGGCGATAAAGACGAATGAACTGACAAACATGGTGCCTGCCTGCCCGTCAGCGCCCCCGGTGTCCAAACAATGTTAAGTCTAGCTGGAGGAAAATCCGGACAAAACCCCTCTTGAACAAGCCAGGAATTATCAGAAATGGTGCTTGAAATGGGCATGGACCTACATGAAATGGGTAAAGATGGGGATGAAATAATATTCCTAACCTTGTTTTTGTTGAACAACCCCCTTCCTTATAGTCTACCAAGTACACCGCTCAGCTCATTTATAGTGTATGGTGCAAAGAAGACACATAAAAGTTTGTACATGACTTTGTAATAGAAAAGATTGATACCCAATTGGTTTTTGAAATTCCGGAGTGTTAGACAGAAAGGGGGTTTTGCCCGTCCAAAAAGAATATCAAACACCCTTTTTGCTGAAATGTCGAAGGCTGTAGTGAAATGTTACTCTTTTTCTCACACAGTCGACATTTGGCTTTAAAAAGTGTTTATTTTTTTCATTAAAGATGTAGACATGGTGATTCGAAATTCGTACACTTTTTCTTCAACATTTTGTCTAGCACACATGGTTATGAAGTAATCCTAGGTTACATCATTTAAGAGTTTCGATCTAAACATTTTTTCACACTTTAAAGGAGGCCCATCAGGAAATAATATAAAACACTCACTTGTTAATAATTTCGTCACACCGTGTCGTAAAGTACTACAAGGAGAAATTTTCTCATTCAACAGAAATGCTGACCGTGAAAAATAATAAAGCTGCGGACTCAACGTGTGCTGTTGATTTTAAACGTGACCGTTGGAATGAATATAGCCTACATGTAATTAATGATAATTTCAGGTTTTTTCACGTAAAAAAGGCGCAGTACTTATTGATACGGACGAATGACTTGATCATAACTATTGTGAGCATAAACGAGCAAGCATCCGAGATTATTGCCATACGGTGTATCTTTCAACACTAGATTTGCAAGTTCATTCTCACAAGCCAGAACATCACAGAAGGCCGATGAATGTGATAATAAATAACGAAACACCCAAATGTTTGCTAATTTATTGGGGTAAAAAATGTGGCCACAAGACATACAACGGGGGCCACCCGCTTTGCGGATCTTGGGACGAAATACATCGAGATGAGCTTGTCCTCTGAACAGCATGGTGTACAGACATGATTCACGCTGGGCCGTGACCTACAAACAAACAATAATCAATCACAAATTTTGTCTTTCTGTATAATTTTCGTGACAGCATGGGATCGTCGGAGATATTTTATGAATGTAGTTGACCGGTAAGATGGTTGATGGACGTGAAACCCGCTGTGTATTATAATGATCGCAGCGGGTTTGACTACCTTACGACGAACGGTAGCCGACACCCGTACCTTGGTTACATTTACTACTAGTCTGCCTTACATGCATGGTCTAGAATCTAGGTGCGTGACAACTTCTCGTGACAATTTTTTAATCCTCTCAGTATCATTGAACCAAAAACTTATTAAACTTATCTGTGATTGCCTGGCTGTGGGGAAGAAAGGGTTAGAGGCTTAGAGCAAATGATTTCTGTTACCGGTGCATAAACCAGAAACCCTTGTCGTGCTTTTCAGTGCATTCGTAGAAATGTAGCTTAATGTATCGTCTCATTGGCGTACGCAGGATTTTTCCAAGGGGGTGTTCATCCGCGGCCAATCCTAGGTCTATTTTTTTAGACCGTGGGGGGGGGGGAGGGGTAGCGACGAGAAATTGTTCATTCCAAATCCGAGGTCCAACATTTTTTCCAGTCACGCTAGTCAGAGAAGCTCACCAGGGGAGGGGGGTAGTGACGAAAAATTTTCATACAAAAATTACATTGCACGGCTAAATTTTCCCGCCATCTAAAGAAAAATCACAATTTATTATGTGTTTCAGTGATTTAAATCACCCCTTTTTGACTGAAATGGACGTATTTTTCCGGAAAGGGGGGGTGTTTTGGGGCTGTTGATACCCCCTTTTTTGCAAAATGGGGTGTTTGAATACCCCAAACACCCCCTGCCCCTTGTGTACGTGTATGTATCTTAACCATTCTGATTGGGGCTGATGTGTAAGTGTAACAAATAAGTTGCTTTGCTTAAGTTGACCAATGTGAAATAACATATATATTTAGGCCTACATGCAGGAATCAATTAGTTCGCCACTCGACAACACTACACACTAGGAAAAATGCAGCCCAATGTCACACTGGGAACATCTTTACAGGTGCAACTTTGCACCTTTCAGACTCTAAAGGTGCAAAGTTGCGCTTTTAAAGGTGCACCCAGTGTGAAAGGTGCAAAGTTGCACCCGTAAAAGTGCTACCAGTGTGACATTGTAAAGGTGCAAAGTTGTACCTATGTCTCTTAGTGTGTATGCGTGGCACCGGCATTAACTTGATTATGGCATACATTGTATAGCCTGTGAGTTGTGATTAGTACAAATGTGAAATTGCCTTTTCAATGTTAAAAGTAATACGTTCTTATTCGATTCTAAATTACAGACAATGTTTAACAGTCTCTTCAATTTAAAACAAAAAAATATCGGAGCCGCTGTCCAGAGGGGTTGATTATAATGTGTGTTCGAATAAGCACACACACACACACACACACACACACTCTACCAACCG
>JZLH01S0130677.1:0-11069 GCA_001188425.1 Eucidaris tribuloides
TGATCAAACACCTTAGTTACATCATGATTCACAGAATTGTAATCGCTACAAAAGAACAACAGGCATACAAGCTACTCCATTCATAGTTTCATCATGTTCCATTGACAGAGGGGTGCCAAGGAGGTGCATGTTGTTTTTGATCACCCACATCGCAATGGAATTAGTGCAAATGATTTAGAGCGGGAACGCAGAGATGACCATGATCAGAGTAACACTGAACAGACCTTTCCTGTCATCACTGTTAACACTCTTTTCCCAACTAAATGGAGGAAATTCTTGTCGAGTAGAAAACAAAAGCGACTCCTTGTAAATTTTCTGAGTGATGCCATTCCAAGAGAGGTGCAAAAATCCCTTGGTCTACCACAGATGCTCAATACTGCTGTGACATAGATGACACCATGATGGACAAAGCTCTCATGGCCAATGTTGACAGCATTTGCGAGTGCAGTTCATTTTTATCCAACCATGAGGAAACTGACAGCAGGGTATGGTATCATGCACAACAACAAAAAACAAGACCTTCATGATCTATTCCAGTGGTGTACCTAAAATTGCATTTTGAGAGGGGAGATTTCTAGTGCATTCAAAGGTAGTGTGCCGTAGGGTTTATTGGGCTATTGTGCTTGTTAAAATATACCCAATTTTAGTTCAAATCACCCTTTTAATTCATGTTTTCACATTTTTTTTTGTTTGTTTGCAACATGCTTCATATTACAATTCTGTGAATGACTGATAGAAAAATATTTGAACATTGAAGACTTGGATGGGCTTCATTTTGCAAAAGGGAAGAGGCATACTTAATAACTGAGTGCAATCAAGAGCCAAGAAGTACAGTTGAGATGTCACCTTCTTGCCCTTGCAGGTTCAGAAGTTTTCATCTTGGTGACATTTGGACAAAAGAAATATGTTCAAGCATTAGGATGACCCAAAATTTGTATTGTATTGCATTGCATTGCATGGCAATTCAGATTGATAGTATTGAAATATTCATATTTTATTCAATTTTCAGAGAACACCTTGACCTCTGAAGAGATCAAGATGTTGCGCCAACACACAGTGAAAGAGGGAATCCAAATTCGTCAACACACAGTGAAAGAGGGAATCTAAATTTGTCAACGCACAGTGAAAGACGGAATCCAAATTCGTCAACACACGGTGAAAAAAGGAATCCAAATCCATCAACACACTGTGAAAAAAGAATCCAAATTCGTCAACACACAGTGAAAGAGGGAATCCAAATTCGTCAACACACGGTGAAAGAGGGAATCCAAATTAAAGGTATGTCATTTGCTTCTAATTTCAAACAACTTCAAGTATTTAACGAAAGATACGTCATTACCAAAGGATGGAATTCACCAAAAAAAAATTTGAACATCAATTAATTGATAGCAATTTTTGTTTTCGAAAATTCTATCATCAAATGTCAAGGTTCTTTAAGTACTCTATAGTGAAAGTATACAATTTTCTTCAATTCCAAAATAGAAAAAAAGAGATAGTGGAGACATTGTTTACAACGACATCATCAATCTGCACAATGCAGTTATTCTACGGATTCTATTTCGAAATGCTCAAAGGGCTGGTGTCCCGGAGAAACAGACCAAGAGATATCTAGCGGAGGGGATAGTCAGGGCTGGTGTCCTAGAGAACTTGAAAAAGAGACATCTGGCAGAGGGGATGGTCAGGGCTGTTGTCCTAGAGAACTTGACCAAGAAGAGACATCTGGCAGAGGGGATGGTCAGGGCTGTTGTCCTAGAGAACTTGACCAAGAAACATCTGGCAGAGGGGATGGTCATGAAGGACAGGATCACCCTGAGTGGATGTTGGAAATTAGTGTAATGATTGGTTGACCAAAAACAATTTGGAAGAGTAAACAAAAGTTCATTATATAACACATTTAATAGTAAATTGAAATATCCCGTCACAATGACTGAATTATTAAAATTTTACGAAAAGCACAAGTTTTTATCAGAATGAAATATTTTCTTCAAAAAATCCACAATCAATCTTTTGCACGTGGAGAATCACAAGACTTTCCGAAGTCATGGAAGAGCACAAGTAATCATCGACCCATTAACATCAGGGATGTTGATGCTATACATGGAAGTCAGACATCTCACAAGGGGATTCATCCCAGATGATGATAAAGAAACCACTCCACTTTTCTTGGGAGCGGGGATGTCGGGAGTTCGACTCACCTCCGTTCTCCCTCAGATCCATAAACAGCTAGATCTCACAAAGCACCTGACTACTACTATCATAAGGAAGACGGTGGCATCTCGGGTAATCTCATCATGATCAGTCTGTTGCTATTATGAAGCTGATGTTAATGAAAGTGTTAGCATCATTGTCATTGTAAAAAATAAAAGCTAGTGGTATCACTTCATCACGTTTGTATGCATTGTGATGCTGGTGCACTTACATCCTAGATAATAATTTCTGGCATTTGATGCTTGTCTATACCTACACTGTATGCTTTATATCACTATATCGTAAAAGTTATATTTAAAGTTCATTTTCAACACATAATTTATCTTAATATGATACATCAATTTCTTTCATGTCTACAGAAGAATTACTCGACAAGTGGAGGAGTTATCAAAAGAAGTACTATGTTCTAACATTAGGATAAGTCAAAATTGCATTGCACTGCATGGATATTCCCTGAATTCAGATTGACAGATCAGCAGACGGTGAAAGAGGGAATCCAAATTAAAGGTATGTCATTTGCTTCCAATTTCAAACAACTTAAATTACTTTACATGTCCCCCTCCAAAAAATCAAACTAAAACGAGTAGATATATACATGTAAAAGATACACCCTTTAACACTTTAAGATGAAATTCACCAAAATCTATTCAACTTCAATAAATTGGTAGCATTTTTTTTTCTTCAAAAAAAATCTTTCATCAAATGTCAAGATTCTTTAAGCACCCTATTAGTGAAAGTATACAATTTTCTTCTATTCCAAAATAGGAAAAAAAGACAGCGGAGACATTGCTAACAATGATGTGATCAGTCTGCACAATGCAGTAATAGTAAGGATTCTCTTCAGAAATGTGCACAAGGCTGGAGGAGAACCTGACCAAGAGACGTCTGGGAAGGTCCTGAATGACAGGATTACCCAGAGTGGATGTTAGAAATTAGTGGAATGATTGGTTGACCAAAAACAATTTGGAAGAGCAAACAAAAGTTCATTATATAACACATTTAATAGAAATTTGAAATATCCTGTCACAATGACTGAATTATTAAAATTTTACAAAGAGCACAAGTTTTTTATCAGATTGAAATATTTTCTATAACAAAAATCCACAATCAATCTTTTGCATGTGGAGAATCACAAGACTTTCCGGAGCCACGGGACAGCGCAAGTGGACATTGACCCTTTAACATCGGGGATGTTAATGCTCTATATGGAGGTCAGACATCTGACAAGGGGATTCATCCCAGATCATGATAGAGAAACTACGCCACTTTTCTTGGGAGCGGGGATGTTGGGAGTTTGGGGTATTAATCTAGGTGTAGTATAAGATATCCAACAGCTGAATATTAATTATGCATTTTATTGGTTATGCTTCATCAATTGATTTCTTTGTTTGACCTTTTATATCGTTCATTTTGTGCAAAATTTGTAGCAGAGGTTTTTTTCATACAACATGAAATGAATTTGTAAGATAACTAGAATCTTAATTACATGTGGGCAAGCCCAAGTGTTACAGAATGACATTTGCAGAGCACTGTCAAATTTCAAAATAATATGAATATATCATAAATACTTAAGTATACTTCATTCATCTAATGAGGCAGCAAAATAATAATTACGAGTCACTTTCACAATTCAAGAAGTTTTGAACAATTATTCATGAAATAAAAAAAGAATCATTATATCATCCTGTAATGGAATGACAGAAACGGGACATGGGACAAGTCATGGAAGAGCACAAGTAATCATCGACCCATTAACATCAGGGATGATGATGTTATATATGGAGGTGAGGAACCTCACAAGGGGATTCGTCCCAGAGAAGGACAAGGAAAGCACTCCACTTTTCTTGGGAGCGGGGATGTCGGGAGTTCGACTAATGTCAGTTCTCCCTCAGATCCAGAAACAGCTAGATCTCACAAAGCACCTGACTACATGTACTACTAGGAAGACAGTGGCATCTCGGGTAATCTCATCATGATCAGTCTGTTGCTATTACGAAGTTGATGTCAATGGCACTGTGTAGCATCATTGTCATTGAAAAAAAAAAGCTAGTGGTATTACTTCATCACCTCAATGTGCAAATTGTGGTGCACATACATCCTAGATAACAATTCCTACCATTTTAATCGTTGGTGACATTACGTACCGGCGAATCTCGTATATCAAACAAATGTAACATTCTCCTGTTGGTAGAAACAACCAGCTGCGATGCGTGCACCTGGTTCTGCCATTGTCCACACATATTTACACTTTACACTTCAATACTCAATTTCTTGAATTTGGCTTACATCATGCCTCTGATGCGAGCTTGTAAAAGCAAGCCATTTTGTAGATTACTTACAAAGGCCTCGTAATTTCATACCAGGGGCTCCACACAAACTAATTTTGGGGCTTGCCTTTTGGGCAAGTAAATTACTAAATTCCCAATTTTTAGTTGCCCAAAAGAAAATTTACCTGCCCAAATATAATGAATATGACGGGAAAAAACTTTAAGAATTATCATATCTCACTAATTTTGATCACTAAGGCCCTTTTGGAATCGGGTAGTTTATTTCAATTCTGGGGATTGCAAAAGTTGTGATAAATTTTACAATTCTGCACAAAGTATCATCAATGACATATGAACTGGGACAGGTATTCCGTACTGCATACTGTGAATAGATCCAAAACATAAAGAACTTGACATTTTAAACTCAAGCTTCAGTACCAAACACCAATGTGTTGGTTCAGTTGGAAGAGCGTCTGCCTCACAACCGGGAGGTCGGGAGTTTAAGCCCGTTCAAACCCCGGCTGCTACCCTGTTTGGCATTCAACGATTTAAGGGATAGAGCAACGTCGATCTGGCACTGCTCAGTGGCTGTCGGGCCCAAAATTACTTGGGCAAAATGAATTTTCGGAGGATTTCTATGTCTGATTTCATTTCGAATAAAATATGGCTTACCGGTATTATCATTATTATTATTATTATTATTATTATTAGAAAATAAAGTACAGTAAACAAACTAATGCTCAAATTAAGTATTATAAATAGAATACAAAATTTTACACACATTTTGTTCATTTCTGGACATGATTTCTCCATTTGAGGATCAAAATTTTACTTGCCCGTTTCGAAAAGTAAATTTTAACATTTTGATCTTTAACTTGCCCAAGATGAAATTTCGCTTGCCCCTGGCAAGGGGGCAAGTGCTAGTGTCGAGCAATTATCCAACACTATCTGTGTAAGGCCAAACCATGGTAACCACCTACATTCCTCCATCAGTCTGGGGCCTCTGGGCTGTCAAGATCCATCACCATCTGTTGATGGTCCTGTCTGGTTAGTTCTCGTTGCTTTCAGTTTCTCCGAGGCACGGTACAGCCAGACCTCATCCACCCCCTCTCCAACAGTTATCTGTGGGTCCCAGCCAGGCATGGGAAAGCGGCAAGCTACGACAGTTGCAGCAGACTTCATTTCCGATGAAATTTTTGCTTCTAGGGGTTCCATCTGCATACGTGGCAGGATAAATGACAAAAGTATAAATCATTAAAAGACATAATTCATCAATGTCTCCAGTTTAAAAAAAAGACTTCCATGCTACTGGTGTCTCTGACAAAGTCTAAAAATAAAGCCCTGAAAACATAGCTTCAAACACAGCTTCAAAAAGATCAAGTGTAATAAAAGTGAAAATTAATAAGCAACAATTCTTATTTCTATTGCCCCAGGGGACAGGAAATTAATTCAAGTATGGTACCACAACCCATCGTACATCAGGACTGTAAATGACACATCGCTTTCATAAAGATTGGTCAAACTTAACCCATCTGCCCGGGGGGGGGGGGGGCCTTAAAAAAGCCCCCCCCCCTCGACAAAGTTTGCAACCATCCGCCGCGCAAATTTTTACGCGTCGCTCGCTGACGTTTTTACTTCAAGTGTTCCATCTTTTGAGACCAAATGCGACGTCCGGATGGCAGGCCGATCGAGTTACGCCAAACTTTCGTACTTGCAATGTCCACCAAAAAAATCGCCTTAAACATAAAAATCGTGTGTTATTCATGTAAATGTGTTTCAGCCCAAATCATAAATGTAACCGATATTTACTTATTTTGCTTTTCTGATATGAAATAACAAAATTTAGCTGTAGATCGCAAAAGTGCCCCCCGAGAAATTCATCAAAAAAACAATAAAAAACAAAAGGTCGCTAAAAAACAAAACTAAGAAATCATGAAACATAAACATCTAAGAAATTCAATTCTGATTCATGCAATTTTTTGACAATAATGGTTAGAAATGGTCAAACAGAATAGTTATCACCAAAATTAGCATTCTTGCGTTTAAAGAGTTATAGCAAAATATCATTTTAGCATAAATATGCATAATTACTAAAAATAGAAGATAATATTTTCAAAAATCTAACATACAGTCTGGAGATACTTCCGCTCTATGCACGTGCAAATTTCTCGGCGAATCGCGCGATCCGCCGGCCGAAATCTGAGGGGGGGGCAAATAAGCCCCCCCCCGCCCCGGCTAAGCAATTTCAAAAAGCCCGCGATAGGTAAGTATGATGTAACTGTAAGGAACAGATAGACCAGTACATGATAACACGCAGAGCGCTATACCTTCCTTATATTACTCGTCCCCGGTGCGGACTCGACCGGCAACATCGTACGACGCGAGCCACAATACTCCCTCGATCTAGCCACTGACGAGCGGACGAGCACAAATTTAACTACCATGTTGACCGCACCAGAAGGCAAAACCACATGTTTTCTTATAAAAAAACACAAGAACATACATTTTTCGAATTTATTACGTCGACAATGTGCAATGTAATGGGACACGACCAATAAACAATAAAACTCTCACGTTAACCCATTGATTGACCCCAAAAATTTGGTCAAATTTGGACCTCCCGCCCCGCGCGTATCAAGCCAGTCGCGCCCACTCGAATGTACCAAATCAGTGTGCGCTCCTGGACAAGCTCCCCTCGTGCCCAAAGGCTCAACAAAATCGCGCGTCGTCCAGCTATATGACCATTCTGGGCTACCTAGTCTGAAAGTAAGCTCCCATTCACGCTGTGCGCAATTTGAGCTAACTTTATTTGGTCACACCACATTGATCACCTGAACCTCCTACCCCAATTGCCTCATCAGATAAACACGTTATGCCATAAATCGCGATTCCTACACCAGATGTCGCTCCGTAGCTACCACAGTGTGCATCCCCAGCATCTGACCTAGTTATACAGGTTCCACACAGGCATATACGCGGCCCCCACTCGTACAAAACAGAACACCCCAAGACCGACTTTTCGATGCAGCAAACCGCAATGCTAACCTCGTCTTCGCGCGAAGTTACGCAAGAAGAGACGGCAAAGTAACCACTGAAGCAGCGTAACCAAAATGCCCAGCAGCCCGAAAAGCCGACATGATGTCTACAGACCAGGCTCCGTTTACGAATCCCACCAATAAGATCGCTAACTCACACAATAGCCAAGCACCAGCGTAAGACACAGACTCGAAATGACCGCCCAGAAAACTACTCACGACGGCCCCACTAAATCGCACCTCTAGTCAATGAAATCAAAAAGCGGCTAACCGCGAAAAGCGCACAGAGAGATAATAAGAAACAAAGCTCAATCGTCCCCTCGTAAAAGCTAGGGCATGCCTAGAATAGTTACCAGAATATAGAAGACAACCGAATCGCACACAATAGCAGTAGAGCAGGTACACCTGAGACAACATGCGCTATAAGTGATTGTTTTCAGCTCTGCGCGAAGACCGCAACAAAGATTCAATGCAGCGAAGACATGCAGCCGTCGGCTACCAAAAATCCCAAAAGTATCATGGCGCGAAAATGGAGAGGCCGAACAGTACATTGTAGTCAAAACAATACAACATCAGAAATCACAGCGGCGTCGCCAACTTACCGCCGAGCCTAGTTGTCGTGACCAAGCCTCTCTGACTCACCTACTCTAGCCTCCACAATAAAGCGCCTTTGTATATAGAAAGCAGGTTCCACTACATTCACCATATGAGAGCACAGTCAGCGATCGTCACACCATTCGCGTGTTAGTTCACGAGATGGGCGACAACGTTATTCGTCCTAATTCGACAAGATCGACAATCACAACGTGGCGCAATTAGAGTGGTCGATTCAAATGAAAACTTACTTATTGCAGAAAACTGACCGACCCCAGAGGCAGCCCAGCGAAGATGAGAAGGCACCACTAACGCTGAAGCGCGGCCCTCAAGACAACCACTTCCGAAAGTCTAACCCAAACCGCCAACAAACTGTCAGCGCAGAGCTCAACGGCGTCCCCCCAGTTAACCAAAGCCACCACGCCTAGTACCCGTGAACACGTCCAATCGAAGGGCGAGAGCAGCACCGAAGCTGCAGAGGCGCAGACGCCACTGCAAAGCCCGAATGCGGCAACGCGAGTCCGCAACTACAAATTTGTAGAAGGCAACCGGTAAGGCCAACCTAATTCTAGGTAATAAGTAGAGATCGCACGGAGAAACGCAGCAAAGCTCACATGTCACAACGAGGTCGTCCCACTATCGCACAGAGAGCAGATCCCATACCCACACCAGGGAGGGCGGCGACGCTGAGGGAGCATGAGTCATTACAAGTGTAACACCATGCGACCCGCCCCGGCCCGAGTATCAAAAGAGACGCGCTAAGAAAATAAAATCGCACCGAAACAGTCGAAGTATGCTCTCACACAACCGCTAAACACAAGATAACCGGGCCAATTGAACAGAAAAGAGAAGCCCTTCCTTGAACTGTATAACCCCACACCACTAGCTAGAGCCCAACCCACCACACCCACGAAACTCTCAGCTAGTAAAAAACACACACAGCCCATAACCATAGAGCGAGCCACATCCGTAGGAGAAAAACGAAAGTGAAACAACTCAGTGTTGACATCCCCAGCCGGTAACTCGACTCGTACGAGCCGAGAAGAGTTGCTACTCTGAAGCCTCGGCGACACAGCCCTCATCAGTACAACACGAAGAATCCGTAAAAAAGAACGTTTGCGGATGGCACCAAGAGGCTTACTGCCCTATGAGACCGGACCCCCGCACCGGAGTGACACCCGACTAATTCCCGAGAGCAGCAATTAGGACCACACACACGCCACTACCGCCCCGAATCCAACCGTAATAATAAAGGCCATGGGACACGGCCCAAGCCCGCCACCGAGCGGTCCAGATCGCTCATCCCCCGCGCAAAAAAGAACAAAATAGAAACATACATCAGGGACACAAGAGGCTCCCTTTGCAAAATGTGCCCCCTCGCATAACCCTACGAATACAGCTCACGGGTATCAATTCATGGTGCGTATATATATTAAACACAGGCGCAAAATAACGTCGTTTTGTACCCCATCCAGACGATAAAATCGCAAGGGGCGCTATTACATGTCATGATTCCGCAGTGTAGTCAAACACGATGC
Organism: Eucidaris tribuloides; assembly: GCA_001188425.1. Classification (NCBI taxonomy): domain Eukaryota; kingdom Metazoa; phylum Echinodermata; class Echinoidea; order Cidaroida; family Cidaridae; genus Eucidaris; species Eucidaris tribuloides. Next base: position 9,643 of record JZLH01S0130677.1, read on the forward strand.
TACCAGAAGCGAGTCCCTCTCATATAGCCTCCGTTACACGATAATCGAAACAAAGCTAAATGTACTAGAGTCCGTCCGATTGCTAAAGGGTAAGAAAGTATCGATTGTCAACACGAGGAACCAATGCCGTAATCATACTCCGCCCAACAGCGCACGAATAACACCGTGAAGACCTAGTGCATCTCCGAAGATGGCCCTCCATACCAACTCAGACCCGGTCGGGTCGAAAATTAAAAATTACACCACGTCAGAGCGATAAAAAGCCGCGAACAGTCTAGTTCCTATGGTGTCCAACAAGCAGCTCAGGGGGGTCAGGATCGGAAACTACGGCCCCCCGCACTCAATGACCCGAATAACTCCCATACAAGAGGCGCCCGCCTAACCACACGCCAATGTAACTTGAAGATATAACAATCGGGTAAAATAGACGAGGTGATCCGAGAAACAGCATATACCGACACTCACAGACTCTACTTACGACCAGACCATCAAATAACGCGGGCACACGAATAAAAGAGATACGGAAGCACCCTAGCCACCCCCCAGTCCGTCCAATTGCACCACCCCAAATAGCGTGGCCCCAGAACCAGAAACCAGTGGCGCGAGCTAATCTGGGCATGAACCGATACCCCGGAAAATACGAAAATCAAATACAATAAGTCCCACCCTTATATCAATACTTCGACCACCGCAACCCCACTTGACGTCAAATCAAGCAAAACGCCACTACTCAATTATCACAGTAATTGGAGCCCAAATCAAGATATTCCAAGCCTCAGATGACCTTTTGACCTTAAAGAAGCACACAAAAACAAAATCATTATAGTTGCTTATGCGAATACCACTACTTCACCCAACCCCCACACATAAAAATTCCAAACTGGCTGTCTCAAGTGCATCACGTCACCTAGCGAAAGGCCCAAATCAAAAACATCCCCTATTTTAAGGCCTAAAACGTGACCTTTGACCTAACGCTTACAGCTCCAAAACAATCAAGAGACAATCCGCCGTAAAAAATCAGGCAAATAGTTCATACTGCGTCCAATTACATCTCACACCCACCATCCGATCGGGCACAAGCCGGTGTCTCAGTATGCGTGGTAATAACGACATCCAAGAATAGGACCGGACGCCACGAACGGAAACACATGAGATGAAAGAACATTAATGCTCACGCAACCGTCAGCCGTGCGAGGCATAAAAAATTGTCAACTGGCTATCCGACATACACGATCATGGGTAACCTGGACAAATATTCCTAACAACTTAACACACAAAGGGCGACAGTTAGGCTTCAACTAATAAAAATTATGTCAGAGACAGATACCTGGTCTAAGCCACAGTAATTTTCGTAAATCACGCGCGAGAGACAGCAGCCAGCGATGGAAAGCTGAATGTCGGGCACATATTTTACTTTTAAAGCACTA
>JZLH01S0130693.1:14843-31285 GCA_001188425.1 Eucidaris tribuloides
TTTTTTTCTCATTGATAAGAAATCACACTTTTCTCACTTGCTTCCCTTAACCAAAGCATTCCGCTATGACACGTACTGGGGGGGGGGGGGGGAGGGAGGAAGTGTTTGTCCTATTGGGTAGTACAGGTGGTAGTTGTCCTGGGGGTAATTGTCCAGAAACATCTTCCATGATCTCAAGTACATCTTGATGAGATGGATATCAAAATAAGTACACATATTTTGTAATCACCTTTCTCCTTTTTCCACCCAAACTGAACATTTTTCAAATCAAGAATGCAGGCCTTAACACCCAAGTTTTAGTGCTCAGATTTTATCCTTTAGAAAATGTCTGTATGAAAGAACAGAAGAGGGGTGGTAGAAGACCTTGTAGGTCCATTCTCCATCACAAGATTGTTTAAATGAGCTGCCTGAAAATCAACGATCAAAGAAATACAAGTGACACCAAGAAATGTATATGTATCAACACTGTACTCTCTTTAATACTGCCGTATTGTAACCAGAACACAAACTGAATGTGGCAAAATTATAATGATGTTTGAGATAATAAAATCAATAGTAATAATAATAATACTAATAACAATAACAATAACAATAACAAAATTAAATAATAATAATAATAATAATAATAATAATAATAATAATAATAATAATAATAATAATAACAATAACAATAATCATAATAAAGAAGTTAGAAAACAATCTAATCATCAGCATAATAATACAAATAGATTTTTATTAATTGATATTACCAGTAAACAAAAATTGTATGACAAATCTTATGTATAATGGTTACCACAACTGAAAATGGAAAAGAAAATCATAAAAATAATAACTACTAACACAATCAATTTACGAGTGCTTAAATTACAATGCAAGACATGTGACATGATTTTTCTTGATGTTTTGTTTCACAGACAATGTTCTGAAAATAAAAATGATTAATATTACTGGATGATGTGTCATGGAATAGTGTGTGTGGTGAACCTGATTCCAATTCGTACAGACCTTCTAGAATGCATGCTTTACATTGTTTTTCTTTTTTAAATATGGAATTTATCCCATTGCAAAGCAGTCAGCTTTTTAAGTATCCCTTCAAATATTTCACACGATGACACGTTTCTGAGTAGTAGAATTTAGTATTTACCAGTTTCCACAAAAAGGCCGCCACTGCAATTAATGATGCATCACATTTGTGTCCATTTTGCAGGACACCAACATGTTTTGTCCCTGTATTACTTGGAAAAATAAACCAAAAATGCATGTACAGTCAAATATCACCATGGTATCACATTGTAATTATATCTGCAACTGATAAATACCGTAGATAACACAATGATATGTTTGGTGTAACAGGTTCTACGCAGTGTGAGCCAGTACTCATTATCAATTTACAAGTTAAAAATCTAGTCATACAACGCAAAGATTCTCATCACAATCATCGAACGATGTGCTGTTCTCCAACTTACTAGGCTATCACAAACCAGTCATGACCTTTACACATGCACAATGAATGAGACTTGTGATATAAGTCACTCTAAATGCATTTGACTCTATTACACTGTAGCCAACCAAAAGCTGAATTGTGATACCTCCATAGAACATTATTGAATAGCTCTGCTTTATCTTTAACAACTTTTCTATTGCTCTAGTGGTCGCTGCATTTTGCTTCATATGATCGTGTATTCTTCAAAGGGCCAAAATATTTGAACTTCTATATTTAAACATAAAGCTGAAGAAATATGAGATACGTCAAGCATCATTTCTGATGATGATACCCTCGAAATTGTCTTGCATGTATTCTTTCTTGTACAATCAAAACTACAATATGGCACTAAACACATTGTTCATACACATAGCTACTGAAATATGTTAATCTCTGTACAAAGTACTGTACATTGGTTTCTGTCAAACCTCGTTTTTTTTATATATTTTACTACAGCTCGTAAAATAGCATTTGCTACACTAAGCAGGACGTTTGCAATGTCTACAACAAAAATAGTCACAAATTGGACAGTTTGTAACGTTAAAACCTGCCAGCAGTAGTGATTGTTTAATTTGCATTATTTCCTCATGTGATCATGAAAGAAATGATTTTTTTTTTCTTTCTCATTGTTCAAATAACAGATCCCATCCTCACTTGAACATTGTTCTTCTTTGCCAAAAAGAAGTTGAGCAGTACAAAAATTCATTTTCAAATTATCAAAATTGAAAGTTCATGAAAAATCAAGATTTGGGGGAAGCAAAATACAAATTGTGTCCATGGTCTGTCTGTATGGTAGTTCCCAGTGAATAAAATCTGGTCTTTAAGTGTTGCATGCAGGTACACAGTGCGTCCAAAATAGCAACATGTCATGATATGATATACATGTATATGCAAGAAATAAGTGTTGTATTTTCCAACTCAAAAGTATTTAACATTTCGAGAAGCCAAATCATAATCCCATTGCTCCATATCACATATCACCTTGAGTTAGCCTAGTGATGCAGGTAACTAGAGCAGTGCTGTAGTCGAGTCCACAAGTTAAGAGACCGAGGCCACCTTAAAACACAACCTTTCCATAGGGTTTGTACAGGTGACTCGGGCCGAGGCCAAGACCGAGACCATTCCAAAACACTCCCTTTCCATAGGTTTGTACAGGCGACTCGGACCGAGACTGAGGCAAGACCATCACCGAGGCTCGTCTCGACTACAACACTGAACCATAGGTTTCACAGGAATCAGGACTTTGAACAACACTGCTGCAAGCTTTAAGATTTCGTGACAAACTGTCCAAATTTGAATCTCTAATTAAATGCAGAAAAGCTAAACACTACAAGCGAGTTCTATGGAAAACAAAAAATCATACATAACGCTTTCATTTTATATTCAAAATTCAGGCAAATATTTTCATCATAAATTTGACAGATGTTTCAGGCACCAGTAGTCAACACATCTTCTCCTAAATATTACGCACTTATATACACTATCAATAGATAATATTGAATGGAAGGCAAAAAATAACAGCGACATGTGCAAATAAGTTAAATAGGTGAGAAATGGTTTGATAATACAAAACATTGCTCGGAATTCTACCCATAACATCGAAAATTGAGTCGATACACAACATTTTCGCTTGTTTAATGAAATAGTTTTGGGTAGGTTATTGCAATGGGTTGCACTCTCCAAACATATACAATTATGTACATACGTTTAAGGATGGATAATTACTTTGTACATGTATTTTAAAAAAAATTGCTACAGCATTATTACATTCCAAAATAAGAGACGTATATAACTTCTCTACATCATATTCAAAATTAGTTGGCGTTTAATCGTGTTTCCACTTTCACAAATGCTTATCAAATTTTATATAAACGATACAGGATTCTGAATATCGAAGCCGTATAATATGATAACACTAGATTCTACCACATTTTATCATATGCTTTACATAAAGCTCAAATCCAATATTACCCAATTGCCAATTTCAGGACCTATGAATGCATTAATACAAGTTTTGTTTACACACACGTTTACACTTGTTTTTAAAAATATGGTGTATTCACTGTATTAAACTTTTCTGTGTTTATGTCACAGCGTTCAAATGATGCTAGACAGTGTACATGAAATGCTCACACACAAATTAAGATGGAGTATACACAGTATATTATCACATGAAACTAAACAACTCATACTAACATTTATCACTTAAGGACAGGTTAACATACAGTGTACTTGTTAATTTGACACACTGGGTGATCTTTTTTTGGAGGGGGGGGGGGATTTAGTGTTTCTAAGGTAAAAGTTGCAATTAATCTTTCAGAATCAGTGCCAGGTAATATCTTTGAAAATGCATCAGCCAATTTTAATACAATACAGTCACTGTAAAATTTTACCACTTACTTCTGACAAGCTGTCTGTATAAACATAGATTCACTGTGTGTGTGTTTCTTTATGGAAAAGGTACGACAACTATTACAAAAATATGATGAAAATGCAATGATCAGTTCCAGAAATAAGTCCAAATGAAGTTGCAAAATAGGTGTAGTGTGAATAAACACAAAAATATTGTTATGAATCAATACATTATTACAGAATTAGTGGGTCTTTGAAAATGTGTGTCACATTTGAAACTGTGTGTCTCTTCCTCAATAGCTAAACTTTCAAGTTTCAGTGATGAGAAAAGACACATCACACCCAATGTTAAAATAAAAGTGAATGCTATGAATTTTGCGGTCAGGGTCAAGGAAAATTGTGAAATATACAGTGTACACAATACACTAACAAGAGAGACTTATAACTTGATAGTCTATAACAAATCTCTTTCTGATCTAGCTAGCACAAGATAGTCAGGAGACCACCATCTACAGGCCATGAAATACACAAATATACATCCATTCAAATAGGAACACATTATCGAAGGAAATCGACTACAGGTATTTTTTGGAAGCTCAGCAAGGAGAGAAAGATTCACTTTAAATGTATAGAGAAGCACATCAGCAATGGACATGTTGCATGCTGCAACCGGATATCACAAGTAGTCGGCCTCCTTGGGGAAATTTTACTCTTTTTGTGGTTCACACTAGAAGCCTACACACCTTCCCATCAAAAAATCCTTCCCAAAGACCTAGAAAGCATACTGAGATGCACTCACATGAACACTTTCAGGGACTCAACTTCTACCTCAAAAAATGATACAAACACTAGTTACTTTAAGTAGTTTTTTTCTAATAACTGGGTGTCAAACAATCATGGAGAGATGAAAATAGCAACACCACAAAATGCTATCAACAGGGAACAAATGGCTAACACAAATGTTCACAGACGAAACTCAACTCTTGCAATTATTTCCACTCCTAATATCCACCCGTGGACAATAGGATATTGAAGTGTGACATCACTCTGGTTCAAAAATATGTGTGGATAATGAAGAGACCAGGTGCAGAATGTTACAGTCGGTTGTTTCTAGTAATACGAGAGCTGCTTTTGCACTGAGTTATGATTTGGCTTTTGTCCCCACAACTGAGCCAACCGGTGTGTTGGCTCAGTTGGTAGAACGTCCGCCTCACAACCGGGAGGTCGGGAGTTCATGCCCGTTCAAACCCCCGCCAGCGTCAGACCAAAAGACGTTAAAAGATGGGAGTTGCTGCTACCCTGTTTGGCGTTCAACGATTTAAGGGATAGAGCAATGTCGATCTGGCGCTGCTCAGTGGCTGCCGGGCCCACGATTACTTGGGCAAAATGAATTTTCGGAGGATTTCTACTTCTGATTTCTATTTTGATCAATAAAATATGGATTATTATGATAATTATTACATATTTCCAAACTAGTTTGATGCCATCACTTCTGCTTTCTATGGGACCCACGATGCACAGCAGCGGAATCATGAGTACACTCTGGTTTCACATGTGCACACTGCAAAGTCCATCAACCTTTTCCATATCATATAAGCATATGCTACTTATTTTCTACCCGACTACGAGCTCTTTGGTTATGTGTACGTCATATTGCTGTTACAGATTGCTGGAAGTGGCAGTAATAAAAGGAAAAGACAGGTTTCATTATGAAAAGCTGATTTTATCAATATTGAGCAACTAGATCAATTTTCTCTAACTACTTTTCGGTATTACATGACACATGACATGTAGTTGCATTTATGGAGTACAGAAGGCGCACATTAATATTTTATTTTCCTAAGATTGTTCAGAAATGTAATGTGTATCAGTTTGGATATGAAATGCCTAGTGTTTCTAATGCGCAAGTTTGCATTTAGCTTTAACTTAAACAAACAGCAACTACAGTTCGTGAAAGTAGGCCATCGGGTTTAAGTACAATACTTCATAAATAACATTTCTTTTTGAAAACCATATTTCTGGAATCAATCCTGGTATCACACTAACTGCCACAAATATGTCAATATCATGGTGTATCTTGTGTGGGTGTCTGACTGTCTCTATACTTACATTGAAATAATGTACATAAATTTCCCATCACCAAACAATAGCAGAGCAACTAGTGTCAAAATAAATAGAACAGTTCCATTACATAACATCAGCACACATGATTTTCATAACAGAATATGAGGTCACAGTTTTAACCACACCTCCCAATCGCAGAATAACTCTAACGTCACCATTAACTCTTTACTTGCTGGCTCCCGAAACTGGATGTGACCCGAAACTGGATGTGACCTGTGTTATAACTCTATAGAATTTTCATAATCTTGGAGGCCACAGGTTCACTTGTTGAGCATTTTGAAAAGTTCCATGTTGAACAACTTTAGATTTCAGTGTCAATTTCAAACAGCTTTAACGTTTTACACATGTGCATAATGGTGTGTACGAAAGCTGTAAATAGGCCTGAACTGTACTCTTTCTAGAAATACAACTCTTATTACAATGCAGTCAGGAGTTCAGAAGTTACAGAAGATCTTGTAAAGTTCTTATTGAGGATCAAGAGATCTTGGTACATAAAGATTATGTACAATTCTGTGGAAAGGGTCATTTTTTTTTAGAGGAACATATCCTTTGTAAATCTAGCATTTTATGAGTTGATGTTATTCCTATATTATAAAAAAAAGTGCAACACCAAATAACATGACTGTTCTTCTTTTTGTTCTTTTAACAATTATTGAAAGGGTACTATTTGTGACACAAAAACTGCATCAGTGACATGTCAAGATTTAACATTTACTTTTATGGTCTGGATTATAAGAATGCAACAATATCCCATAAAACGAAATGGTTGTAATGTTTCATGGATAAAGATGTAGGAAATTGCTTTGCATCTCCAATGTTATTTCGATCAAGGTAAGGTGTCTAAACAAATTTCAATTATCAAAATGGTGCTGAACTCGGATTGGGCAATAATCCTCTCAGTTTTATCAGGGATGCCACTCAATACTATTCAAAAAGTCTGAAAATGTCTGAAAAACCCTGATTTTTTTAAATTTGCCTATTCGTTTGTACAGAGAAAGAATAACAAAAAAGTAGGAATTCAGAAAAAAAAGTCTGAAAAGTGACATCATTGGTCTTATAAACAAAATATTGTGTATTTTAATGGTGTACTGTTGTTCTAGGAATAGTTGGTTTTAAAATATTAAGTGCATTTCCAAGAATCAACAATCTTCAACATTTTATCATTAAGCAGAGCTGCTTAAAATATGCACGAACTGAATCAAATGCATTTCACTCAACAAAAAATAAGAATACAATCACACTGCAAGCATTTTGCAGAACTTTCAGCATTTCTTAAATCCTTTCCTGAGAAGTAAATCATGCTTTACATCAAATATTCTCATTTTTTTTTCAAAAAATATCCACTTTTTACGACTGGTCTTAGAATAGATATACATTCCAATCTAAAGATGGGTGATAACACATTAACAGTACATGAAAAGGAGGGGTGGGGGTCCGACGAGAGAGTGGCTAATTAGATTGTACAACAACAACAAAAAACAAGGTTTCTCCTTAGCCGACTAAAGGACGAGAGAGAAAATCCGGACATCATGAATACAGCCACGGGTGTTTCAGACATTCTTTTGCGGTGGCACGCTTCTCGGGATCAAACTCGAGCATGGGAAGAAGGAAATCGGCGAACTCCTCGGCGTCTTCTCGCGACCACTCGTACTTCTCCGTCAGGACGCTGTAGAGACTCCACGGCTTCAGTTTGACAATGTTCCTGAGTTCACCTGAAATTACACAGCCATAGAAAAGTGTATTTACTCTTTAATTGTTGATGTCATGTTATCATGCTTTTGGTGGCTTGCCAATGTCATATTAACATGCACATTAAAGGTTAAATGAAGCCAAACATCATATAGATGTCACCAAGTATAATCAAAGTTGTAGTACAACTTCATCTGGTCATTGATTGACTTTATTTAGTCAAAAGCATTTACAATTCTTGGTTACGAATAAGAGTTGGCTGATAAAAAAACAAAAATATAACTAATAATCTACTTATTCTACACATAAGCAAAAATAATCAGTCTGTAAAAATGCAACATGATATGTCTACAGTAATAATTTGCAAATATAGTATGATATAAGGAAACACATGCCAACACACAGTCATATGGGGGATGTAATAAGAAGTTAATGATAGTTGTTCATTAGAAAGAAATGTCCTAAGGCTAACTGATATTTGTGACCTGTCATCACGATACCCTGATAAAGTCGCACAACCCAGATACTAGGAAGAGGAAAATACTGTAATTATGATATAAAGTATGAAAATGAAATGTCCTCAAAAATCAAAAGTTCTATGACCCTCACTTGTTGTAAAATGTTGAATATTTATATCTTTCTCCAAAGTAGTGTTTTTCCTATGTTTATGTTTTCATAATATATGCGACTTTATCAGGGTATCGTGGTGACAGATCACATTTGACTTTTTTTTCCTTTGTTTTCTATTCAAGTATATTTTTCCACCACATTTATTAATTTGTGTGAATTTCAGATGGCAATCTTAGGTCATGGGGTTGAAGACATCGATCTCAATGCTACATAATCATCTGAACATGCTTAACAAAGTGTCAGCTTATTTTTTTTATTTTCTTTTACTTATCCGTTTTCTAATAAATTTATTTGCAACTATTCTTGTTAGTCTAGTTATCAAGTAACCAAGAGCATGAATCTATATTGAATTAAAAACAAAATTAACTCCTCTCCTGTTTATTTTTTGCAATATAGAAAAATAAATGTAATCACTATTGTTTTCTTGGGGGATGGAGGGAGGGTGAATTAGTTGTATTGTAGTAAAACTGACCATTCTTTTATTTGGATCAAGAATAATTGACGCAATACCAGACCTGCTCATGCTTATTTCAATAAATCATGAATGATTGCAAATACGATACCATCATTTGCAAATAACGTCATGGGTACCACTTACCTTTTTTGTTGAAAAAATCCCTGGAATATTTGCCACTGCATGCAATATTATATATGACAATAATCGATTATGTGTGCTATGTGATCTGTGTAAAATAAAAGGCAAAAGACAATAGTTTCAGATAGTGTTAAAAAAAAAGTTCTAACAAAAAACAATATGGAACTTGACCTTTCAGAATAAAAAAATGCAGCTTTTATATTCTTGATGTGTTTAACATTTTAGGGAAATGTTCATGACATGTAACAATAAGATATCTTGTAATGAATTAAGACTGCATAATGTGAGATGTAAAAAAGACCACACAAAAACTATCATAATATCCCTTTGTATGAGCAGCCTTTTGCAGCCAGCCATTACATTTGGGCTGTTGCAGGTAACATACATCATGAACACATAATCTGCTATGAAACCTTATTTTGAGAAAATAATGTTAAATAAATTTATATTTCATACATAAGTACATGATCGAGATAATGAATTACACATTTATACATATTGATGGAAAGAATTATCAAAATAGCATGGGTATCAAAAAAATGAACTCAAATTTCTCTCTCTACTGTGATTTAGAAAAATAAACACCTTTGGCCTATTGCATAAACCTTTACCCACAGAAATTTCTCTGGTTAAATACGAAAAATCTGGTTAGCATAATTTTACCATTCATTTTACTATAGTAAAAAAAATTAAGTTAAAACAACCAAAGTTTTCCTCTGGTTAATGTTGTATACAATAGGCCCATGGAATACCTCTCATGATGCTGTTTACACCAAAGATATGTAATATACAAAAATAAGCAGAAATACAGGAGGAAAAGAGGAGGAAAGTAAATCTCAAACTTACCTTCATCTCTTGTGTAGTTTTCTCCAGAGTGAGGTTCAAATAAGTAGTCACCACATGCCAACTCAAAAGCCTGGAAAAATAAACATAAATACCCAGTCAGGAGAACACCTCTGATATCACATACTAATAAAATGACATTCACTGGTTTCATTTAAGGCAGGGAATCTAATTTGCACCCTCCCACAGCAGAACAAAGATCACTCATGTCCTTAGGCTATTTATGAAGGACATTTCTGTGAAATCTGAAGATCAGCATTTACCTAAAATTTGAAAAATGCCTTAAAAGAACGATTGTCATTCAGTGTACAGTATACGTTCTATGCTAGGAATTTTTGTCTAAATCAGAGTCTAACAGTCACTATAATTTCACTAAAAGTGAGTTTCTAGCTCCTTTACTTTGCTAAAGGTTCTTAGATAGTATTTTCTTCTTTATGCCGGAGTATTTACACAATTTTAATATTTGGGCATGCAAAAGACATGCTCTGACTTTAAATTTTACTGGTTATCTTAAACATGCCACATTCAAGAAACTTGTTATGCAATTTAAAGCACTGAAATATTTAACTAAACTCAATTCATCGTTACACTCCAGTTCGCACACTTTAACATCTTCTAAAGATCTACTTTATGCCTTATGTCTTCCATCTTTATTATCATCTTGGCATATCTAAAAACCTCAAAACTCAAACTTTCCTCATGATGGAAAAACAATTTCTATGTGAATAACCATTTTGTACAGCACAGAGAGGATTAACTGATGATTGTGATGCGCTACATGAATCAAAACTACCACTACTACTACTACTATTACTACTTCTACCATAGTCAGGGGTGTATCCAGGATTTTTTCTTGGTGGGTTGTGATCATGATGTTTCGGACATTTCGTCGTGCCGCTGGCAGAAGGGCGCAAGCACGCGCGCGCCTGTAAAACACACTTCCGAGAAAATCGCCTTTAAAGGTTCAAAGTTGTTTTTCTCCGCGAAAATATGTTCAGTTACTTTGAAAATGCACATTTTCATAAGAGTACTCATATAGATAAAGTCTGCAATTTTTTGAGTCATATAAACGTATACTTTTTAAGATAAACGCAATTTATTGCCTACGCCCTTCTGCTTAAATCACACTACCGTGCGCGCGCTCTAAGCGCATACCGTAATCGAAGGGCTCATAGCTTGTTGCGCCCTTCTGCTTAATTCACATTAGCCGTGCGCATGCTATAAATGAAGGGCGCATAGCGCAATGCGCCCTTCTGCTTAAATAAGAAAATTATGCGTATATAGGCAATAAATTGAGTTTATCTTAAAAAGTATACGTTCATATGACTCAAAAATTTGCAGAGTCTATCTATTTCAAAGTAATTGAACATATTTTCGCGGAGAAAAACAACTTTGAACCTTAAAACGCGATTTTCTCGGAAGTGTGCGCCCTTCTGCTTACTACAAAAGTACGAGCTCCGTGCTTACGCCCTTTTACTTTTGGTTATTACGTAATAATTACGTCATTTTGGATGATTCTGATTACATCATCTGATAGAACTTGGAAAACTCTATCAGATGGCATGTAAAACCGAAAATCGATTTTGGGGCCGAAAATCATCACTAAGCCCTTCTGCCAGCGGCACGACGATTTCACAATGAAATAACAGCAAGATGTGATTAAAATGTACCTGATCAATGCTTTTCCATTTATGTCATTGTGAAAAGGCTTACACAAAAAAATTCTTTGGAAAGAATGCAGACTTTTTAAAAGTGGGGGGGGGGGGGGGTAGGGGTCATTTGACCCTCATGACCACCTCTTGCATACACCCGTGATCGTAGTAGTAGTAGTAGTAGTAGTAGTAGTAGTAGTAGTAGTAGTAGTAGTAGTAGTAGTAGAAGTAATAGCAGAAGTAGTAAAATAAATAGTAATTGTAGTAGAATAAGTGGTAGTAGCAGTATTAGTACTAGTAGTAAAAGTAGTAGTAGTAGCAGCAGTAGTAGAAGTAGTAGAAGTATTAGAAGTATTAGAAGTAGAAGTAGTAGTAGTAGTAGTAGTAGTAGAAGTACTACTTCTACTATTCCTACTACTAATGTAGTAGAAATAGTAGAAGTACTAGTAGCAGAAGTAGTAGAAATAGTAATACTACAAGTATTATTCTTTTATTTACTTTTTCCTAGGTACATTTCAACTTACCATACAAGCAGTACTCCAGATATCAGCTGGTGTGCTATACCCTGCCCCAATCAACACCTCCAGTGCCCTGTACTGCCTGGTTTGGATGTCTTCTGTGAAGTGGTGATACTGAGATTATGGACACAAAACAGAAACAGAATCATAATACGAATATTGGTTTGTGTTCTCTGAATGTGGATGAAGGTCTCGGTTTCATTCCTCTCCCAGCCAATTTTTTTTCCAATGTAGTCGTGACACTTTTTTGTGTAAGGGTGGTGCGTATGTTGACCTTGACCTTGGACTATTTCATTTCAAAATATAAATGTGACCCGTCACCACATTACCCTGATAAAGACGCACATCTTATGAAACATTACCACAAAAAGAAAATACTTTGGCTGAAAAATATAAATATTCAAACTTTTACAACATGTGAAGGTCATAAAACTTGCAAAGTGTGAGGACCTTTGGGTTGTGCGACTTTATCAGGGAATCATAGTGACTGGTCACAAATATATCAATCATGAGTCGAAGTCCAGATGAAATTTAAAATAAAGTGTCTGAAGAGATTTCACTTCATTCATGGAAATCTGCACAATACCCACATTTCTGTATCTCTGGGAACAAAGCATGCATGCAATTGTCTTTGTTCACAATATTACTCGAACATTATACTATATCTCCATTTGCATATGATTATTTTGAGGACGGTATTGAGAGGGTCAACAAACAACAAACACACATTTACGGCATAAAATGAGAATATTTGAAGAAATGTGACTCACTGTCCAGCAGGCATTGCCCAGATCAGCCAATTTCACTTGGAAATCATCGTTGAACTTTGATTTGCCCTCCTCTTCTTCCTCCTCCTCTGCTCCTTCTACGAATGCATTCAGAATATAAAGATATACAAGAAAATATCATAAAAAACTTCCAATGGCATCATCATAACAAAAAGGATCTTGGATAGTTAATTAAAATGATCAAAATAGTACTGTGAAAAGAGTAATACTATCAAAGCTGAGCATTCTAAATACCAGACAGTCCATATTATTAAGTTAACAAAGCACCACATAGAGAGAAAAAAAATCATGCCAGTATTCCTTTACATACTCTGGCTTCCCACTTAAACAAAGGATTGTCTTAAATATTACAATTATGGCAGTAAAGAAGTATGTAGTCATGGAATTGCCAGTGCATACTTTACTGAACTTTTCAAACTTGAAGTAACACATATCTTTATTCACGGTCTGCAGTCAAAAGACCAAGCGGTACAAGATCCTATTTTTTCATCTAGTCCCTATTCATGGAAAATATGAAAAGAGCATCACTACGACACAATTCAAATCTGCTCTTAAACTCATCTCATATAAATCCAAAGTTGAATTCCATATGTATTCTATGGTACATTTTCAGAGTATCATTAAATTATGTTTCCTGTTAAACTTCTGTTCTGTGTCATGCACACCTGTTTTGCAACTGAAACTGTTTGAAATTTGATCATCACAGCATTTTCTGATAATTTTACAACAGAAAGAAAAGGTTTGACCACAAAATTTTCACAGCAGAAACCTTAAACAGTATACTTGAGTCTGGCACCATTGTGTCCTGTATCAAGGATTACTTCCAACATTGCCATCTCCCTTTACCATTTTATTTTGATACAAGGTTTTGTATCCTCAGCAACGATTATTTGTTAGCTTAACACTTTGGGTGCTGGGCTAAAAATCCAGGTGTGTTAAAGCCCAAGTTTAGTTTTGGGGATTTTTTGTTATTTGAAAGCTTTATGCCCCAAAGTCATAACCCTGCAATAATAGATTCTGAATGTCTTTATTTTTTTTTAATTAGTTAATGAAAAATCTAGGGGGGGGGGGAGGACCCCCGAGATTTTCGACTATATTTTATATTATAGCATCCAAAGGGTTAAAAAGGCTGTAAGGATACATGTGTTATACCTCATATAACCTTTATAACCCTTTGGATGTTGATATAATGTAAAATATAGCAAAATCGTTGGATCCCCCCCCCCCCCCCCGATGATTTTCATAACTTAAAAAAGAAGACGTAAAGACATAAATAAAAGTTATATGAGTTATACCTCATCTGAAAGAGCAGACTCTGCTCTTTCAGATGACGTATAACACATGTAACCTTAAACTCTTTTTAACCCTTTGGATGCTATAATGTAAAATATAGTCGAAAATCTCGGGGGTCCCCTCGAAATTTTTCATTAACTAATTAAAAAAACTAAAGACATTCAGAATCTATCATTGCAGGGTTATGACTTTGGGGCATAAAGCTTTCAAATAACAAAAAATCCCTAAAACTAAACTTGGGCTTTAACCAGGGACTGGATTGTTTTGGACTTATGTGTATAACCTTTCAAAAATGTACTATTTTCTGTAAAATTCTGAGTGCCATCGAGACAATACACTTTCACATGTTCAGATGGTTCAATGTGTCTTCATTTGACAATAAATTTCATTGGTAGAAACTTCAGTGATGTTTTCCATTAGATTTCAAAAGGTATGAAATTTATTGTCTTCCCGGCGAAATGGTGGGCCGATAGTACCTCATTGAGATTACACGTGGGCGAGCTGGTACGCTGTTAGCACCCAAAGTGTTACAGCCAGCAGGCCCCTATTGCTGTACAAAGTCAGAAGCATTAGTGACCTTCTAGGTTCTGAGTCAGTGACCTAGCAATCGTGTACAGCATACCTGTATTGCTATCACCAGCTGCAGCTTCGCATTTTTCTCCCGACTCTTCCTGTTTGACAGCTTCTTGGACTTTCCCCCTCTCCTTCTCCTCCTCCTCTTTACTATCACCATTCACATCATTCTCCTGCCTGTTCTCTTCCTTCGCATCCTCCCTACACAGTGTATTGTTCGTATCATCACTCGGGGATCCTCCATACCCACTGTTACCATCCTCCTCTTTTGGCACAACATCCTCAAAGTCTACATCCCCGTTGGGACTGGTATCAACATCCTCCCTGTTATTGAGTTCAACGTCTTTATCTGATTCTTTGTGCGTGTCCTCCGGTTGCGTATTGCTCGTCACCTCCTCGGTTTCATTCTCCTCGGCGGACGTCTTTTTGGATTCCGATTCACTGTCTTTGCTATCGTGTGTATTTTCCATAATAGTGTTCTCATTTGCATTACTGTCTTTTTCTGTTTGCAGTGTCTTCTGTGTTTGCAGCTGGAAAAGAAGAACCGAGAGAGGAAACAAAATTATACTACATGTACTTCTGCATTAATGGAATTTTCTATTTGTAAACAAATCATGCAGACTCTAATATTGTGATGATTCTAGTTTGAATAAAATATTTCGAAAATTACCTCACATCATTGTTTTGAATTGTTTTTAGTGGTTTTTAGTGGTTATTAAGTACTGAATCACAAATCTATCTCGATCCAATACAAATAATTCAAACATTTTTTTCTGTACGATGGATGAGAGATACACATTCTTGAATTATGTACTCACTTCCACATAAATGTCATGATTGTAATTTCAAATAAAGATCTTTTCACACAGCCCTACTTATGACACTTGATTAAAGGTAGATAGCATGATTGGGGGTAGTCCTCAACTTGGGCTGAAACTATTCTAGAATCAAGTAAACTATGCAGGGATTCTGTTGTGAAAATCTTGTGCTCAAATATTAACTCATTCTAAAAGAACTATCAATATCCCTTGTGGCAGGCAAATCTGTTGTGTAGCTTTCTATGGGATTTATTCATCTTGGGCCCTGAGAGAAATAAAATACTTCTTTGTTCATGCTTGATTTTTGTTAAGTAAACAAATTAAAGACAAATCCTTCCAGCTGGAAGAGCCTCTCCAGTTGATTTATTGTTGGTATATGTTTCAACTTGTTAGTTCTTCAGGCATTTGCAAGTGTTCCCAATCATGTCAATAACCTCTAACATGAGGAAATCCAACAAGGATAAGACTAACCATTTCTGATGATTTCTTTGGTAGGTGTTGCAGGTGCGTCCAACCCAGATTCCATCCCGTTTTCGCCATTGGTTGTAGTGGTGGTGGTGGTGGGGTGGTTACCTCCTCCTTCCCCTCTCCCTCCTCCTTCTCCTCCAGCTGTCTGTCCCCCTCCCCATTCTCGTTGGCATACCCGTTGCAGAGTTTCTGCTGCTGCTCCTTCAAGGCCCAGGGGCCATCACCCTTCTGACCCACAGGGGGTATGGAGGTGGTGGTTGATATGTTATCTAGGGCGTCATCGAACACGTCGTTGTCACCCTCCCCTTCATCACAGTTGGGCTCTTCCTCGTCTGTTTTGCTGTCGGGCCTGCTGGCGGTATCCGTGTTGTTGCCATTCACCTCTGATGGGGCCTCAGGAATCTCTGTGGTTTCTACAGCAAAATAAAACATGAATAAATACATAAATAAAAAATAAAATAAATAAAAAAATAAATAAATAAATAAATACATAAATAAATAGGAAGTGTATATATACCCCGCAGCGGGTAACAAGCACCTTTTTTTTATTGGGGGCCCCTATGCCAGTAGCCAATCAGAAAGAGTTTTACATGTGCCTAAACCATAATCGCTGTGA